>JAHZNA010002259.1:0-18984 GCA_027743935.1 Sinodicranocentrus sp. ZH6
ATGTAGATATAATGGTGTTCATTAGTCTAGCATTGAAATGAGAGAACACGAACGCATTCCAATTGGCATATTACACTGTATTGGAAATGAAAAGGCTGGCGGAAAACGGGATAATTTTATCTTTTGAGAGATGCTCTGCTGATATTCAATTAAAATACAGAAAAGTAAGAGGAAAACCTCTCCACGAGAACAAATGTATTATGCACATTATTCAAATGTGGTGGGTGGAAACTACTCGAAAATAATAAAAATGGTGATTTCTCATCTCTCTTGTGACTCTCCCTAATTGATTTCAATATACACATGCTTCCATCCCCTTCTCATCGCATCATCAGTCTCCTCTATAGAGTTCGTATATCCTGTATAGGGTATAGTGTGACTTGTGTGACCCATGAACATTGGAGTGGAGGAGACTTAGTAAATTAAAAACTAGACTTGTCGGTTTAATAATTTTTTTCCCAAGAAGCGGATATGTGAGCATGCCGAATCTATTTTATATGAAGTCCCAGGAAAATTAGCATGAAAATTAGCGTAAACATTGGAAGGATCGTTTTAATAAGCAGAAAACTTGTTAGATAATCGTACGTAGTTTGTAAGTATCTTCAAACAGAATATTATGCTACTATCCTTACTTCCCTCATATCTCATTTTTATTTCACCTATAAAAAATCTGCGGACTCTGAGAAGTCAGAAGCAAAAGTCAAAGAATTAAGTGGAGATTTTATCGCTCAATATAAAGAGGTACGTTATCTAAGAATACCAAACTGAAGGAGAAATCGTTTCCCAAAATAAGTCTTCTTTGCATCCCTCTACTTTAATCCACTTTGGGCAATTCTTTTGAAAGTAATTTTCTTCTTCCCAAAAGCGATTAATTATTACCTACATGCTTTCTCGTTTAGATGTTTAAGCACACGTGAAATTTAAATATCTTCTTAACCTCCATTAATTTAATTTGCTTAGAACGACACAAACACTTCCACGAAATCCTTATCAAGTTAAGCTTTTAAAAACCACGACAAAGAAACGTACTCAAGCCTCGCCACCACCTAAACCATCCCCGACCATAATATGTAAAACTGCTCTCCTCTGTCAATTTGCATTTTCTAAAAGAATACATCCAAAACCAAAGTCACGTCAGCATTACACTCCTTCAACATGACATGACAGTGGAATATCATCATTGCACAGTAACGTACAAAATGGCACAAAGCTTCTCCAACATGAAGTCCTTCAGCTCTGGGAAATGGCTTGCCCTTTATCAAGACGATGGGAAAGGGGAAAAGGGCAGAATAATAAATAGAAAACTGTCTCTGGGAAGATGGCTGGAATGAATCATTGTGTTTTGTATCTCATATCATCCCATTGTGTGCTTTTTCCTCTTCGCTTCTTCTAATTCTCATATCTTTTTTCTTTATCATTGTCCCGCGGTATCATATAATATAAATTGTGAAGAAAATGGAGCCATATAAACTGTGTACCAAACTTTGTCATATAAAACCACAAAAAAAGTCTCCCAAAGACCCGTCTCACAGATCATGGGAGCAGGAACAAAGGAAGAAAATGGAATTTGCGGTGGGACATAGATGGAAAAAGGATTTTATGACATTTTATCAAGTAGTGGAAGTAATACATGTTCTCTCTGGGCTGGCGGTTTGACGTGGGCGATGAGATGACATACTTTGCCGATTTTCCCTTTTAATGTTTTGCAAAGTAGATTATTACGGAGATTTACGGCGGAAAACGGAGTGCATAATGTGATATGGAGAAACCACAATGTCATATGAGTCGTAGTGATTACTTACTCAAACGGAGTTTTGGAAACCTACCCGTTTAAATAATAATGTATTAAGCTTTCTGGTTGACGTAGAAGGATGTTTAAAAATTTCATGGAAAATGAAACGAGATTGGATGAGTTTCACAGAGATTTTTTTCTTCGCCGTATTCCTGTTCGTTAGTGCGAATACTTTTAAAGAGGGCTTAGCATCTAGGAATGCATTAGCGGTAATGAAGGAATATATATTTAGATATTTGCCTACCAACTTTCTCCGATTCTTTGTGGTAATCGCATGGAAGGAAGAAGTAAAAGATGGGAAATACAAGATGACTCTTCTCAATTCCCTTCCGCTCCCTGTATATCCCCCACCGGTGGGACTAATTCCAGGGAAAAAACTACTCACGATTCAAAAGTCACTTTAAACACTCTTGTTTCTTCTAGGTTCCTGAGGCAAGAAGTGTGCTTAAAAGAAGTGGCTTGACTTCTTCAATTTACAAGATTTCTTCAAGAATAATATATGTATTTCTTCGTTAGATATTCCATCTTTTCTATAATCTTTTGGCTTTTGAAAATTCTTTGAGATTTTTACCCGCAAAAAATGCTTCTTTCCTCGTTTTCCCAATGTTCCAGGTAAAAATTTACATGGAAAGGAAAAGATTTGCAAGAGAAAGAGCAGATTTTTCTTCCTTCTTTGGTATTACAAGAAAACGCTCTTCCAGAGTGAAATACATATAGCAAGCATAAAACTTCTCCATCTTCGTATTTTTACTCCCAGGAATCGTGACTCTTTCTTGGAAATATAATCCTCCCAAGTCTTTTTCTTCTTTCTCTTGTGAACTCTTTGCAGCACAAAAAAATCCCTGATCATCTGTATACGCAATAGGTATCAAAAAAGCGAAGTAAAAACGTTTTTTTCCCTTGAACTTGCTCCCGTGTGTTTGCAAGAGAAGAGGATGTAAATTCCAAGTTCAATTTTCACCCGTATGCATAATTCAAAATAAGAAGATAACCTTGATGAAATATTTTAACACTTTGAAAACATTCCACCTTGTGTGCATAAGCTAAGAGGTAAAATGAGTTTGTGTACAAGAGCTACACTTTTTTTTCCTGCTACCAGCTTCCGTTTCTCTTTTAAAGTAGTTTAGCTTGTATCAAACAAAACAAACAAACAAAAAACGAAGAAAGGTTAATTCCAAGAAAATGTTTTTTCCTGGGAAATAAGTATTTAAAGAGAAAAGTGAAAGGAGAGAGAGAGGAGAGAAGAAAAACAGGCAAAATGAATGAATGCACGAATGAAGAATAATGGAAGGGCATGCATATGCATGGAAGGCCATGACAAGGCATGAAATAACTTAAATACAAGAAAAGCAAGCTTGCCGGATGAAGGGCACAACGGGAGAAGGGACGGGTGGTGTATGTGTGTGTGTGAGACTTGACGTGTTAATTATACAACACTCGACGACCTCTTTTTCCTGTGTGGACATTAATATGCATTTCATTGTCATGGATCTTTCCTCCTCATCTTCACCATCACAGGGCTGGAGCTGCAATTCTAATAAGAAGAGCAGTGGATGACTCCGCTCAACAGAGATGAATTTGAATCTGGGAAATGAAGCTGTCTTCATCCTGTCTGCATATTTTGAGTGGTAAATGTGGTGTCAGCTTAGAAAGTCCAGGAAGTTTTAAGCCATTCAGTACTTATATTCCAGCTGAAATATCGCCTACCGCTACCACTCGAAACAGATGGAATAGGATATTCAGTGAATTTGAAGCTACGTCTGTATGTTTTGCACCCGGTATTTATAACGGAAGAGAATGCTTGAATGTTAATTCATTTAGCATTTCCATTTTGGAGATTGAAATATGCTGCTGGCACAAGCTTAGGATGCATTAAGATGTTGTTCCCTCTGGTTTCAAGTTTTCTATGGCGTACATATATTTACAAGGAATTTAAAGGGAGGTTGATATGTTGTTGGGCCCATTTTTCAAAATTAATTGGTTTTCTTGGAAAACAAAAAGTAAAATTTTTCCCATAATCCAGCCTCTATTGAGTACGCATGCATATTGGGAGGTCTACCTAAAATTAATTTAATGTTAGCGGCAAATGCAATGAGTTAAAGTAGAGCAGAAAACGCCTTCAGCGATAAACAGAGTCATTTGGATAAACCAAGACAATTAAAAGAAGGATTAATATCCAACTCAGCTCCTGCATTTTGACATACTGCATAATGCAATCCAATGAAGAAACTCTTTACAAGGGGAGTTTCGCACTTTTGCCAAAAACCCATTTTGAATGGAAGGAGCCTTGGGGAGAAACTAAATTGCAACTTTCTTGTCGTTAATTTACACCGCCTCATTTAATTAATAATGCATTATAATCATCCTGCTAGCTGACTATTTTCTTAGTTCCCTCTGATTCTTATCATTGTGGAAGTATTTTCGTGCCATGAAATGAGAAAATGGAAGAATGGAAAAGGGAAACGGGGAAAGAGTATAAGAAAGGCAAGTTTTCTCATTGTGAAATGTAGAACAGGACAACATCTTGAGTCCATTTTCTTCATTTCAGAAATGCTACAATGGACTCTGCATACGAAAACAAAAGTCGGTCATCAAGCAAAGCAGCAAGGGAGAACGGTGAGTCACGAAGTCACGAAGGAAGAATAAAAAGTATAATGTATTTTATCATCAGCATATCAGAGCGTAAAAATAGGGGGAGATTAAATTGGACCGTCTTCTTTCCGCCTTAGGTTTTCATGGAAGGAAACCAAGCACGTAAAACAAAAGGAAATGAGGAAAAATGTGCCTGAAGGACTCTCCTCATGCTTGTTTTTTCTGACATTTAGTTATTATTTCTTCAACAGCTGGGTCGGAAATAAAAACTTCACTTTCGACTTCATTTCTTGAATACTCAATATTTTATATTACTGAAATACACTTTTTCATTTGGAAAATTATTATGGAAAATGTCATTTTTTACGGATCAGCAGTTGTTGACTGATTCTGGCTACCAGACATGTACTGTGACTGTCTATTTGATTTGATTTGGCTAAATAGGAAGCAGTCATGATATATGCAACCAAAAATAACACATGACAAAATTATTGGAATTGAAGTAAACAAAAAATTATTGTGATCAATCTATTTCCTGGATTTATTTTGTCGTTGGCTTTTTAATTATTTAATATTGAAGTTGACGATGTTGGAAGGAATATTTGGGTTAAGGATTTCTATTTTACACCAAGTTTAGAAAGTTTATTTTTATAAACAATTTTTAACAGAAGAGTGTGCTGAGTTTATTTGAACACAGCTCAAGCCTAGAAATCAACTGGTGATCTATATAAAATTCATGTTTGCTAAATGAATAAACATTAACCATGTGCGTGTAATGCTGTTGGTTCGGTACTGGAAATAGCTATGTAACTTTTCATTATGGTCTTCAACAGCCTGATTGTCATAATTAAGCATTCACACGAAGTCCGCTTCAACAATCTCTTTTGAAGGCAGTTTGGTCACACTTGGCTGAAAAGACTGAAAAGTAGTACTTATAGACATTAAATCTTTCATCAACATTTAACTAAATTACTCAGATACGTACATTTCATTTTACATTAAGAGTAAAGATCATTTCTCAGGATGGCTCATGTGCGAAAGTACATTTTATGTAAATTCGAATTTCATACGTGCCAGTGTAGTGTACATAATTAATTCCATCAAACATGATATTCCTGTGGATTGCCGCTTACAAACATGGCTTACTTCCCGGTTCACATTATTATTCTTTTAATGATATGATAACTTGTTAGCCAAACTGGTTCAAATCAAAGGTTATTCCAAATAACTCATCTTTGAAAATTCCAAAGTCAATATGCCTTCAAAGCAGAAAATACTTTTATATACAGTAGGTTTATAGAAGCATCAATAATAGAATGGCGTCCATCCTTGGTCCGACTAACGCTGGAACCTCAAGGGGAAAAAAGCTTTCCATTGATTTTCCAAAAAAGACTCTTGAAGCATTTTTCTATGCATTCGTACTGGCCATCGTGTACTGCTTTTCGGAAAATGAAAATATTGAAGAAGTGAACCGATTCATGTTTTACATATTTCTATCCACGAGCAGTTTCCAACTAGGATTTTTCAAAAGTTTATTCGTCTCGCAGACCATGCACAGAGTCAATGGTCTTTTAGATTTTCAGCAGGAACTGATGAATGGCAAATTTTCTGAATAATACATTACCTAAAATTCACATTTAAAATCAGTAAAACATCCGTCAATTCCACTTCTACCTTGAGTACCGTCATCAATGGAATAACTTTGAGATACGATGGAAAAGGTGCGTCCAATTTCTTGGGGACAATATCAGCCTCACTGTCGATATTTGAATTAGTGCTGTGTCAATCAGTCTTCTGAGTTTACTTTAAAATTTACCATTTATATTTCATTCTGTATACTTTTCTCTCTCGCAAAAGCTTTCATATGACAACGTGGACGACTGGTTCCTTCTCGGTATTTTTCAACATGTTTTCTATTAGGCAGAACTGTTATTTAATACTTTTTTATTGTTTTATAACATGTCAAGCATACTCAACCTGTTATGTTCTTCTCATTCAGGAAAATAATCCTTACAATGTGCTAAACCAATCAACCAATCCAATTCCGTCTAGTCTACTTCGTAAGTTTTTTTTTTCTATAACCAATGGAATCAATCCTGTTCTATTACTTTTTCGACTCATAATCTTTTTTTGGTTTAGTATTTGGGTTTGGAATTGGGTTAAACCAAAAATTAATATTATAGTTTTTGCGCCAGGACTCATTGTGTTTTTATGGTTGATGTTTATCCTGCTGAGTCATTAAAGTGGAAATTTCTGTTATGAATGAAGACTCCCCAGGTAAAGTTTTCATGACCATATTGGATAATGTAACTGTAACTGACTGTGTTAACATTTCCATGATCAGGTCAAGAGTTAAACACAATGTGAATAGATAAGTTAGATATTTGAATTCGAAACGCTCTTTCCTTTTTTTCGATTACTACCGAAGTAGCATTATAGTTTTAATGGATATTTGGTTGAAGTCCATCGGTCTGTGGTAGTGGTCATTTTTCTGGATTCTACGTTATCCTTAGCAATACATCTACTGGACAGTGTTAACTTTTCCAGTCCAGGATTTCTCTCAAAGTCCATTTCTTAAAATCACTCTAGTTGCAAAGTACATTAGTGTAGTGCTGTTTAACATTCTGTCGGATATATTTCAAGGGATCTTTCACCTTCAACTTACAAAGTATACGGAGCCCGCTGCTTGAGAAGCTCTCGTGGTCGTATTTAACTCACCAGAGAAGATTGTTAACCTGCATGTTAGTTGAACTGTAGTGAGACTCGAATAGTGAAGTAGTCCAAGCTGCACTTTGCTTTCCCATGCTTGTTTCCTTCAGTGACTAGCATTCTTGCATGCATAAATAATTGCGCTGAAGAGAACGTCTTGTGTGTCCACCAAAAAAGTAAGTCGTTGACTTGTTAGTACTTTCTCCCAAGTTGCTTTACTTTCAATGGAGCTGCTGGCGGAGAAGAAGCTGGTATTTATATAATAAAACCTTTAAGGCTAAAAATTTCTCCTTTATAGGATATCCCAAAGTATATAGCCTGCTTGAGGAGAAATTGCACGTACGCTCAAGAGTTAAGAATATATACTACTTTAAATGCAGGCCTGATTTGCTCCACATTTTCTCGAGTTATTTAAGTCTAGTAGTTTGCACAAGTGAGCTTCAAGCCTATTCTCCCATCTTTTGTACTCAGTCCCAAGAGTTTTCTACCTACCATCATAAAACTAGGGACGACGTTGATGACGGCGATGAGATAGATGATGAGATCAAGAAAAAGGAAAACGGATGTGTGCACTTCATGCATACATCTTCTCTCAAAAGTAGTAAAGCAAAAGCAATGTTGTGTGAGAGTGAGAGAGTTAGGCGTGGAGCATGCAAGTAATGGGAATTTTCACAGCTTTTATACACAATTTATCACCACAGTTCGTTCTCCCATTAATTCCACCTAAGATATATATCATCTAAAACTGGGAGGTTCTGTTTGCTTCTGACTTTGGCTTGAGGGATCTTGTACTTTTCAAATATATCCTGGTTACGTAATCATCCCTTGAGAACGTCTTGTTGTTGACTTTACGCTTCCTTTCGATAAATAATGGCAGGAAAAAAAATTGAGAATCGTTTGAACCGTTCAATGGTGAATAAGCTTACGTCGGAGAATTAATTATTAATTTCCCACTGAACTTTAGTTTACTCACCTCACAATATGCACAATACTACAAGAATAAATGTCATAAACTAATATTTCCGCATATAATATGTTAAGTGAAATGATACAGATTATTTTCTTTTCCAGATTTTAGATATGTAAATGTGTACAAAAATCATAAGTATTTAAAAGCTGTACTACACGTGTAGTGCGTTCGAAGTATGTTAATAATATTATTTGAATCACAGTTTCGTACAAATATCGATCTATTTTTTGTGAAACAAATTTGGTACTAATATAATGCCCTCAAGTGGTTTCATTTACATATAAAATGGATCCAATGTGAAACTTTTATTTATTTTCTTTGAGAATGTTTTCTTTTGCATATTTCACATTATCATCGAGAGAACTCTTTCCAATTTTGTAATGTAAACCATCATATTTGCGAGGCATTCGTTTTTTTAAACACAGGAAAGAAATGATACAGTATTTATTTCCTAAGCTCGACATTTAGGCAAACTCTTCAATCTACAATTTTGCATGCAAATCTCTTAGCCTCATGCGTATCCGTCCCGTCTACTACATCAGCATAAAACAACGACGCCAGGCCAAAAACTCCTAAAATAAGCGTCTGAAAGCAGAGAAAGCTACAAGTAAAAGCCGAAATGATACGTTCTAGTCATCTCAGCAAGAATTATTACTTTATTTCATTCAGGAGGAATAATAGGAAATAATAAAATACGATACATGTATCATATGGAGCTCCCCCGTGCACATTTTCTATTCCAAAGATACTCCTGTTTTTCTATGTTATTCATGAGGAGAAAGTTACCTCTACGCACACCCAAGCTTGTGAAAAGTAAAAAAAACTACTAGCTGTGAATAGAAATCTTTAAGCTTTCTCCTATTTCTCATGCAAGTCTAGAAACGAAGGCTGGAAAGCATCGGTAAGAGTTTTTGAATATTTCATGCTTGCTTGCTTTCCTTTTTTTGTATTATTTCAGTGGAGACGAGAAGAGATACAAAGGTTCAACTACTGACTGACATATATTTTTTCTAGACTTTTCTCACTCCTAGAGACTCAAAAGTTGGAGAGCTACTCCTTCTCTCACTTTTCTCAATAGCTTCTTTTTATTTCCTGGAAAACATACAGAGAAATGGAGAAAGGGTAACTTGGCGTGGAATAAAAAATACACATGCATATAAATATCTTCTTCATGTTGGTATAAAATAATGTACGTGTAATGAACGTATCAGCCAGAATAAAAAATATGGGTGGATGGATGACTAAGTTTGTTTTTCACTGTAAAATAGGAAACTCCAGAAGAGAGATGGATGCGGGGGAGAAAGTAGGGGATCCTAAGAGGATGATATGATTATTGTTCGTATCACCAACACGTCACATCCCTACTGGCTTACTTTTTTTCCACAGATATTTCATACTTTTCACATGTTCCTTGAAAATACACGTACAATCCTTGCAGATGGGGAAACTCCATCTGCTCTACTTTCCCATTGTGTGTGCATCGAAATGAGGAAAATATCTCGTATGTGCGTTGTAAACTAGCTTTTCATATCCAACGATAGAATAAAGGTGAAAGCTGTGGGGTCGGTGGGTTCCAAACTAGAAAAAAATACGCAAGTTTATTGCCTACAAGTAATATACCTACTAAGTCCCAGCTATATACACGCATCGGATAAGTAAAGGAAACATTGTGAAGAAGACTGTTTTCCTTGTTTGGCATTTCAATAGGACACTTTTGTAACAAGAAGAATGGGATCTATAGATATGAGACATGAAGACATAAAAGGAGAAAGTGCTAGTAAGAGATATGCATACACATCCTATTATCAAGCAGCAAGCCGGGCACAAAAAGGGGTCTCTATTGTTTGCCTCGTGTGTGTTCTCAATTTCTCCATATGTATGCCTCAATGTGGGAGTGTGGTTTTCTATCTGAGAATTGAATTTCTATGCATGAATATATGAATGAATGAATTTTAAAGGAATCCGCCGGACCCAGTCCCTCCTCCAGTGTACATTATATTCGGCATTTTTGATCCCGTTCGTAGTTTCAAATATCAACAGGATAAAGGAATTAGACGGTAATAATTCATATTATGGGAATGGCTGTTACCCTACGAGGGTGATTGTGAGAATGTGTTCATATGTTGTATTTTGTAAAAGATTTTGCTTTTACATTTCGACAAGGAGTTTGTTTGCAAAGACGGACAAATAGGAAAAGCTCACTAGGAAGGTAAAACTATTGTTTGCAGGAATCCTGTTTTTGCAGAGTTGGGGAAAATTCGTGATCATGATAATGCTCGTGTACTGTAGTAATTTACTGAATAGGACAGCATTTTCCTCATAAAACGCTGTAACGCTTGTTTTGTCCTTATCTGACTTTTCCTACGAATCGACAAGGGAGCAATAAATTCTTAAAAACTTCCTGTCTGTGAAATATCCTTTGAATAATGCTAATTTTTATAGAAAATTGGTCAAAGCTGAAGAGAATAATTTCATTATTTAGTACTCTGCCTTATTTGATTAATATTTTTCCTTTTATCCAATCACAAAATTCCTATTTTCTCATTGAACCATTTCTCAGAGAAAAAGTTCACATTTGCTCTCTTACATGAAGGAATTTTAGTACGACTTCACACAAATCAAGTAATTATTTTCCCGTAATTTCAATTCCATGATTTATTAAACAATTAACAAGTGAAGACGAGTGATATAACTCAGCAAACCCATTTCCAACCTCTACTCATCCCTCCATCAATGAATCATCACACCACCCACTCACTAAAATATCGTTCCCTATTTACTGCCAGCTTTTCGTATGAAAACTTTTGAACTGTCTATTCGACCTAAACTTCTAATAATTCGATTCCATTCCATTCACTAATAACTCTCATTGCTGGGATGCCCTGTCACGAGTTTTTACCCAAGTTTAGGTTGAAATTCAATTATTTAATACTCGAAGTTACAAGAATCAAGTCAACCGAGCCGAGTAAAGTACACCATCAAAGTGTAATCCGATTTCCCACTTCATTATATTTTCTCTTATATGGAAAACTTTTATCCTTTTAAATCATATTAAAGGTTCTCATGAAATGTAATAACCAAGGCTGTAAAAAAATTCATTTTAGCGAGAAAAAAATTCATTAAAAGAGTCCCATCAATTATTCCTCTTCCTCTTACAGTAATTTTGTGAATCTTCTTATTTTGCAAGCAGACTTTTCTCCTCACTGTTAACTAACTCTATTCAGTACTGCTGACTGTGCAAGCAGTTTGGTAAATGTATAGATGAAAATGGAGAACTGCAAAAAGCCGATAATTTCTCAAGGGTATCAAGTATCAACTCAAGAGAAGGAAAACTATAGTGCTGAAGATGATGATATAATGAAGTTCAGAAATGATGCTTGAACGAGTTTCTCTCGGCAGAAAAAGCAGTCCAGGCTTCGGTGTAGGCTTTCCCAAGTTCATGAAGTGCTCGCCTTTCTGCCCTTAGTGCCGATTTCTCAGGTCATCTTTTTTCGTTAGTCGAGTCTGCTCTGCCTTTTGCTTTGCTTACTATGTACATTTCATTGCTCATTGCCTTTCCCTCGCTCTAGTTCTTTTAGAGTTTTATTCCTAACCTTATTGATTATTATCTACTCATTTTTTCTTCTCGGGCGGAGAAAGAAAAGAACTCTTTTCCGAGGTACTTAACTCACATTTCGTAAATATATGTTACCTGCTGTGTTCTGGAATGAATATAGGAGGAAACTGCGGAAAGTAAAGATCACAAAGTGGGAAAGAAAATAGTCGGAAAGTTATTTTAGAACATTAATAGATAAGACGGGGAAAAAGTTCTTGTATATAGTCATGATGATAAGCAATGATAAAAGTGGAAATGAAGTGAAAATATTTGCAAAGTTGGTAGCCCCACAACTTTCATCGCGATATAGCCGTGATGACAAGAGTTTGATACGTTTGATTTAATATAGGTAATGATATTTCTGTCAGTTTGGAAAAAAACCTTGAGAGTCAGAAAGCAAGAGATACGTTTGATGTAATATAGGTAATGATATTTCTGTCAGTTTGGAAAAAAAACCTTGAGAGTCAGAAAGCAAGAAATGGACACCAATGCTCTCAGACTCATCTCGTTTCCCTACAAATTTCCTCCATCAAGTCAGTACACGGAGTTAATACATTTATCCCTGAAATTGGATGAATTTTTGCTTGAATAAAAGCCACAAGCACGGATATATTAATCACATTTTTGGGGTTTGGGGTTAACTAAAAAGCACTACCTTTACCGCACAAACTTGTGTTGTTCATACTTGAAAAGGTGAAACTGCACCGGTATTAATAATAATCATGACGAGTAATTGAAGCATACAAAATAGCATATAAAACCATTTAATCATATCACTGCAGCAGCCACAAATCTATAATGGAATGGAAGAAATGTCCATAAAATAGATTTTGTATTGCGACCGGTTTTCCTGGAAAGTTTAAAGCTTGGAATAATTCTTCAAGTTTTCAGTAAATTTTCAAACTTATTCCCTGTTGTATCCACTCTGATCAAGTTGAATAAGCTAATGACAATGACTAATACGAAGTGAGTGAATACTTGTGAGCCAACAGCAGCCACCGTTTCATTTACTTTTCAAAACTTAAGTGCATACCCTATGCATAACAACTATACTCACCTTATATTTCGCAATTTGTATGGGAGAAAGTTTGTTTTACCTTTAGTTTGTCAAAAAATAAATCAAGTAACGCTGTATCGCTATGAAAGTAAACCTTCACCGAATGGGCAACTCTTGAAATCCGGAAGAAGAATAAAAGCATCATTTTCCGCGCTTTTTCCCTCAAGTCTCTCACCCATGTTGGGTTCTATTTTTGGAGGTTTTTAGAGGTAAAGAAAACAAATACAGTTGAAATACACGGCCAGTTAAAAAGTTATATAAGTATGTACAAAAGTCTTTTCACTCCGTTCGACCACATTATTAACGATGAAAGTAAGCTTGAAAGTACATAAAAGTAAAGAGGTTTTTCCAATCCGCTCAATGCCGCTCTCACTCTCCAAGCAATACAATTTTCTACTACTTGAATATGATTCACTTTGTGAATTCCTGATGATGATGGTATAACATATTCTCGTATATATTGTGGAGGAGTAAAGTGTGTTCATGGTTTGGTGTGGTTTTTTCTTTTGAATTACATACATAATACTTGGAGCATTTACTAAATTTCAAAGAAAAAAAGTGTTCACGAGTTTCTCCAACTTCACTGCATTACATTACTATTAATGCTTTCTGTGTCTCACTCACCGTCAACCTATGTACCGTAACATAAATGGAATGCATGTGTTTTTGAGTGGTTTTCCGTTTTGGTTTTGTCCATTGGAAAAGGCAAAAAGCGAATCCTTGTCAGAGATATTGGGATAGGAATGGAATTAATGTAGTGGATTTTGGACATGGACCCACGTGCACGTGTTTACTGAACTTCCTGTATATATTTGCATTTGTAAGAGGAAAAGTATCTGAGCGGATTTCGATATTCTCAATTCCATTTACTATCAGTTTTCTGGATGCCTATACAGGGATTGTACATTCTTACACTGATTTTTCCATTATTGCCATTACACAAACAGGATAAGTGTCCATTCAAATATTGCGAATGTAAATTGGAGTAGGAATCGACTGTCGGAGGAGATTTCATCCTAGCATGGCTCCGAGGTAGAAAACACTGTTGGAGAGTTGGTAGGAATATATATGTCCGTAAAAAACTAGGATTGGTTACGTATTACGTATGGAAATGGTGTCCTCTGTAAACGGGCAAATATTTAGTGAAAGCCTAAAACCGATAGGATTTCGTTTGGTTGGGTGACTTCCGGAAAGGGAAGGAAATGGGATGCACATTAGCTGTTCTGGATAAAGCGGCATGTAGTCCAGCATAAATCTGTATGTAACTCAATAACTATCGAAATACAGGGATATCTATTTCAGGAGGAGAGTAACGTATCACATTAATAAAGCGGGATGATAGGATGATACGAAAAGGTAATGTGAACAGATCAAAGTTGATTCTTGCCGAGTTTCCCGAAGCAGTAGGAATATTCTAAAAATTATAGGGAATAAGTGAGTGAAATGTGGACGTGCATAAGCATCCCTAAGTATAACCAGTCATGCATTGAGCCATAACGGGTATTACTTATACAGCACTACAACTACACAGTTACATAACACGTATATTGTTTCATTTGAGGGAATAGAAGAAGCAAGAGTGTGGAAGGGAGAGCAAATAGTTTCGAAAATGCTCAAGAGACCGGAAATGACTTTGTGCTCTGGAATATACACACATATCTGAACAGTGGTTGTAATACAATACGTAAAATAAATGCCTTTTGTGGTCAACACCATGACATATCTTCTTTCTCCTCTTCCTACGCGGATAGTGTTATTGGTCGTAACTAATGTAAAATGTAATGAATTCCGCGAGGCAGCTTTATACGTGGAGTCAGTTGGACATGGACGAGATGAGCTTTGCATGTGATGCCTTTTCCTCTTCTGTTTTCTCCCTCTTTGGTACATTAGCCCACTTGACTTGCTCTCTATCCAATGTTGTTTGCTTTCTATAGGATTGGTTAATAATGATCCGGAGATACAAATGCGATCTGATGAGACGTGCTTCTGCATGCTGTGTGTGGTGTTTGGACAACAGATTGTGGAAATTGGTTGAATTGCAGTCGATCCGAATACAAGTATTTATTTGAGAACGTACCTTGCATACACAAAATGATGCACGTAATGAGTTCACGATGGAAGCATGTCTATAAAATATTAGTTTCATTCCTCTCGTGTGCAATCTGTTCATTTAATAAATATGTCTCGTCTCGTATTTATGATTTGTATGGGAAAAATGCACACCACTATTACGATTTGAAGGGAAACACGAAGCCTTTCAAAGTTGACTAATAGATTTTCCCTGATTACTGTTAATATTTTGGGAAAATCCTCAAAGGATACAAGGGGAAAATTAAAATGGGATATATTTTTCATCTACCTAAATTCAACATTTACCATTCACCGCTCGTCTGATTTTGTGAATGTTAAATGCATTCGATTTGATTTATTCTAACATTTCCTCTGCCAAAAGTTCCCTATCCCGAAATACCTATAAGTCAGATATGATATTGTGCAGGGTGTAGAAAAGATAAATTTTTTACTTACTTTACGTGTCCCTTTTATAGTCTCACTAGTCCATACAGTAACGAAACATACTTCTAACACAATTTTCCGCTTGGTTAGCTAATTACAAAATGAATCCAACAAATTCACTTACTCACTTTCATGTTTTTGACATAAACGGACTAGAAAACGAAAGAGAAACTAGAGGGAAAGAGCAAGGGCCATAAACTCTTGTTGCTAATTTAATTTTCTCGAGTGCATTGCTTTTTCCTAGGTTTGGACTGAAAGAGTGAACATTTCCAGTTGGAGGTTTTTTCTCTTTCGTATCTGTGATTTTGCAACAATTGTGAGTGGGTTGAAGGCTGTTTTTATATTGAGAAAAAAATACTCACAAACACACGCTTTGTGCTTGTTTATTTTCCTCTGGAAAAAAGTGCACGGATTATACGCCCCTGTTGCCGTAGATCGTGAAAGGATCCCATTTTCCTATTGTAGTTCGTGTATTCATTCACATATTCTTTTCCGAATGGCTGACTAGAATGGCAAAATATATGGTTTAGTTTTTATGTGCTTTGTGGCGGAAAGAAGGATGGTCGATAAAATGCTGTTTTTATGTTTGTTCTGTATCACGAGAAGTTGACTGGTCAAGAGAGATTTTTTTTATTGTTTACGAAGAAGAGAAAACAAGATATTTTTGCAACTTTTTCTAGGAAAAACATGCCTGTTGCGAATATACTAGTATCTTGCAAATATTGTGAATTACAGGATTGATGTGGGTGAAATGGCAAAGTGTGTGGTTATATTTACTATAGTCGGGGAAAATCTCATGCTGTTTTTTTTACTAGATTCTATATAATATTAGTATTGTTCTACAATGAGCTGATGGAGTTTTTTACTTGATATTCCACAGAGTTGTCTGGTTTATGTTATGGATGGTGTACGTAATTTAGTGTTGTAAGGGAAATACGCTGTAATATGTGTTGCATCACATACGTTATATAACAGGCTTAGTTGAGTCACCATCAGATTTTTGAAATGGCTCTGGATTTGGATTTGGATACTAAATTTGAAAACTTTGTTCATAGTTAAAATCCAGACTAGATGAACTACCAGATGTGGTAAACAACGGATGATACAGATAAGATATAAATAAGAGAAAGCTGTCTCACTGTGAGATAAATGAATGAAATGAAAAAAATATTATGTGATCCATTGCATTTGAACTTTGTGAGGTTTCTAGTGTATGACAATGACATAAATTTATGATGTCTAGACTGGTCTTGCACGACTTGTTAGGGAGAGATAAATAGCTAAAGCATAATAATGATATGTGACTAGTGATAAATTTTTGAAATAGGAGACAACCATGCATTAAATATATGGCATTGATTAATGTCTGTTAGTCGCAATGTAGTTACCTATAAAACTTTCTAAAATTAGTTCAGTGGTTCTAAAATACCTAGAGAAAAAGCTTTATAATGTAGTATCGCAAATGAATAAACTTACTTGGAAAAGTTCATAGGTCGTATGAAGACATGGAATATTTTACTTATCAGATAGACTGTGAATTTAACAAGGAAGACGCTTACTGCAAGTTTCAGCTAGTTCATATGCCTTCACATATCTTATGCCGTTTTCAGCTCAAAATTCAACTCACATAAGGACAGACTTCATGTAGCACTTCTTATTTGCTTGATTCCGTCCTCTATTTAAAATTCTTTCCGCATATTGAAAAGTAACTGAAAATCAGGAGAAGTCTGGAGTAAATATGATAAAAGAATTGATGCCAGTAGCAATTTACACATTTATTATTTATACAGTCGACTGGAAGGAAAATCGCATAATATCACACCAGCTACCTCCCTCCCTCTCCCTTTTTCTTACATATACTATATCTCGCATTTTTAATCCCTTGTAAAGAAAGCAGGACACGTACCACCGTATCACTACTCCATTGGTTATCATCCCTAGCCTCGGAAAGTCCATCACTTTCTCACCTAACAAACGGACATACGCACGTACACAAACAAAAAAACCTAAGAAAGAAAGTAGACATTACATTTCTTCTCTCACTTCCTCCTCATCCAATCTTACTCAGTCCATCAACCAGAAATAGAGTAACTGCGAGAGAGAGAGAAAAAAAAGGAGGAAAATGCAGTAAAAAGGATTTTCCTGGGAAAAGGTTGGGATCCACTGTTGGAAAGGAGATGTTGGTTTATTCCTATCTGCTCAACTCACTGTCTGTCAGACTACTTTTCCATGGTCATTTATTTTACTCCATCAACAACAACATCATCTTCTTTTTCCTCTTGTTGCTTCAACTTCACGCTTAGGCACGTATAGTTAGACTCTTTGGATGATGTGAAGAGATGAGAGTGGGGAAGGAACATGTCATCACAGAATGAATTGCTTGTATGAGTCCGTTGCATTCATATGCTCATCATCCGGTGAGTGCAATAGGGACGGAAGGTGATGCATAACACATTTCACTTCCATCCATGTCTTCTTTTTTTAGGTAGACGGATACGTGGAAGAACGAATGAGGAGAAAGAAATAAAACGGATCTCATTAGTGCCAAACCCTTTTTTCCCTAAGAAACTCCATTATCACATATCCACTTGGAACGTTCTGTGTAGCAAATGCTGTAATACTCTATTACAGCTTATACCCGATTCCCTATCCACCCTTTCTTCTTTATAGGATGAAGGAATGAATTTTAAACATGGAATTACTTTTCTTGAAATTGGAAAAAAACTTGGGAGGCTCATTTTCTCCTTAAGAAATAAACTTAAAACGAGAAGCCCGTACCTTGTGTCTTTTTATTTAATTATGTTGAATTTCCCTGTGAATTTCAAGTTGACAATAATACAGACTAGACGTAAATTATTCAGAAAGTTGAAACAGAATTTATGGACTGCATACCTAATACGAACGAAAGCAAATTCACTCATGGGAATTCACATATTTCAATCCAGTTCATAAGATATTTACTATTCTGAACGTGTTGGCTATTTTGCACAAACTATGCTAACATGAAATTTCCGTTTAGAATGCAGGCAGAAGACAGAAAATGATATGTTAAATAATGGCACGTAATTTATAACTAGTAGAAAATTCCCAGTAGCTTAAAGCAATCGTATATTTTTTAAAAGGAAAAACTTTCTCGATTGCAGATTGAAAAAAAATCCTGCCAGACTGTTTACTTTACCCCTCAGAAACAGTCGATCGACTCCTAAAACGTTGACCGAATGTTTACCCATGTGTTTTCTTTGATTGACAGCTATACAGTCACAAGTTAATATAGGTAGCTTGTACACTGGAATTGGAATGCCAAAATGGGTTTTATTGTTTGCTTATGTTTCAACGTGAGTGATATTCCAGCAGGTTCAGAATGACAATGCGTGGGAGAGAAAATAAAAGGTAACTTTCTCTCATCTGTGCTCTGTGAAATACAAAGTGAATCCGCTTTCTTTTTCTAGATTTAGCTACAGCAAATATGCATTAGGGATATTTTAATAATTCCTTCTGGATTTCACTGTCATGTATTGTGTTAGAAAAATATGAGAGTAAGTTACAACAGTTTTTTCTCTCGCTGTTGCATTATTACCTTTATAAATTCATCATTGCCACTTTGCTGCTTTTATAGCCTCCATAGCTAATTTCATTTTTGGGAGTGTTAGTCATAAAGGCATATGGCTAAACTAGTGTTTAGCAAGAAGAAAAGAGTGATTTTAAATATTTCATTTGCACGCCCACACGTTGAGGTAATAAATCTCCTTAATTTT
>JAHZNA010002260.1:0-19397 GCA_027743935.1 Sinodicranocentrus sp. ZH6
AGATTTTTGGAAGAGTAAAAAGATTACAAAATTCGCACCAGAGTTTTATTCCAGTTTAGAGCCTACAATGAGCTATCTAGAGAGGGATCTTAAGTTTGCAAAAGGTCAGGGTTGGTTTTAGGAAGTTTTAAAATCTTTAAATGAATGAAATAACATTAATGGAATGCTTTATTTTTCTACAATATTTTTTGTATCATTAGTAAATTTAATAACGAACTACTTATTATTATGAACTTACAAAGTCTGAAATTGATCCACCAGAAAAAAATCAAATAAATACTAACATCTGTCCGTGTATGTATAAACGTATATGTGTAGTTTTTTAGACATGTTGGAATAAAAACGTGAAAACGACAGCTTTCTAAGCATAAGCATTGCGTTTTTGAAAAATTGAATTATGAAAATAAATCGGAAAAGCGTCTTATTTCAGTATATTATATTGTTCATCTAAACGTTACTTGTGGTTGGCTCACAGTGGAAACTCATCTTAAAGAATTGGATTTAGTTGATGTAGGTAGAATCCATTAGAAAATGTAAGCAGTAGGCGAAATTTTGTTTAGTAATTAAATTTTATAAACATTAGCTACCAGCATGCATAAAAGTAACGTTAACGTATTTTGGTCCCTGTATATAAAAATTAATACTATGAAACGAATGTTATTTTGTTACTTGAAGAAATTTTACTGTATTAAGTAAATTCGAGTCGGGCTCGGGCAGCATAGGGTATCAGACAGAGAGCTTAAACCATATCATGAAATCATTGTATACTGAACTGAACAACATGCATGAATATAAAGTGCATAAAATGTTAACATTCCTATTGGGATGCTTAAAATATTTATGACATCACGCGAACTATATGTGCATCATATCAAACACACGCCACAAACAAAGGGAAAATGTACGTCAAGTGTATGAAATAACTTTATGTCCAAGTTAACCGTGTATTAGCTTAACAATTTTTCAAATCAACTTGTTATCTAATTCATGATTCTTGTTAATGACCGGTAATATATATTGGCGTTTCAAGCTTTTATCAGCATTTTAAAATACCCATTGTGAGACACTTGATATAGCTGTTGCAATGCAATAAATATGCATGGACATGAACTGGATATTGATATTAGATGTACGTTGTAGAGATTTTATTGTCGAATCTTTTAACGTTAACTTTAAATGCTAGATAGTCTCCACACTTGAAACATTTATCAAGTGGTTGGCCATAATCTGCTTTGCATTTTCCTTTTTTGGTTTTATTGGTTGTTCCTGTCTGTGGTATATTCTGGACTATTTATTTATTTTCTGAAGATGGGCGCGCAATGCTTGGCAAATGTCATTATCAATACATTTAGTAATCACCTTGAATTGTGTGTAAAACTATCAAAACTAGTAGGCTGTTTTTATGTCGTTCGTGCTTATCAGAAAAGGATATTAGTTGGATTAAATTTATGGAAAAAGTGAATGTCATCATCATCAGTCATCAGTGTTGAGTGTAAGTAAAAAAGGTTCCTATAGACTGCATTTTACTGGACTACGAGTAACTGTGCTGAGTTTGCGACATCCTAAACTAGAACTAGATGTAAGCTGAACTAGTACAAAGGAATTTTCGAATATTCGGGATTTTATTAACATATAGTAGCCGAAGTACATTTCTGGTTAATACTTGCCCATAACGAATATTGAGTTTAGAAATTCTTTAAACTGAAAGTTGTTAATTTGTTTATTCCAAAAATGCCCCTCACAATCACTGACCGACGTATAATTAATATTTTGGCCAATTGTCCTGAGCTCTGGACGGCGAAAGATTGTCAAAAACTGGTGGCGTATTTACCCGAAATGCAACCATACGACTGGGCTAATATTCAACACAAAGTAAACCCCCTACAAGAAATCAACTATAAAAATCTTTTTTATAGCATTTTTGTAATGTATAAAAGTAGGTTTTCCACTCTAGCCACACCCGAAACGGTTAGAGGTGTATTAAAAGACATGAAAATGCCTCTGCTTGCAGGTAAAAATGTACAGACTTTTTCTCTTGCGTGAACTCTCAGTTATTGTGTGTCATATAAGAAATTTTATTGTAGGGAGCATCCCTGATCTACGACATATGGATGCAGATGCCGCATGGAAATACTGGATACTTGACACTTCCAGACTATTCTCTGAAAATCCCCAAATTACTGGACCAAACGAATGGAAACTTTTCATGAAAAATATTGGTTTGGAAACGGAAATTCCAGGTATGGCAGCTGCAAGCTCAATAAACTTTCCTGCATTTTGGTATGAAGTACTAACAATCTATACGGGAAGAAATGGGCAAAATGTTGATTTAGTCGAAGGTTTGAAAACTGCTCTACGCAATTTGAATTCGTTCGATGAGTGCGGTAAGTATACGTCAAAGGGCAATTTGTGAAATTAGCAAATTAAGTATACATTTTCAAGTACTTCAATTATCACCAGCTTTCCTAATTTATGTATGTAAGGACTGCGTATTTGTTTTACTTGCATAGATAAAATAGATAAGTTGAAGGATGCGCCGGAATATGAAGATATGGTGGAGTGATTGCAAATAATTACACTTTGTGACAAGTCGTGACGATGCGATAGAGAAAACTACATTAGATGTTGATGCTTTTTTAAATTTCTTATGATTGCAATGAATAATTATTATTACCTTTATTTTCTTTATTGTTTTTTTTCATCCGTTTTATATCAATAAATGCTAAATTGTCATATCAAATAGATTGTAAACTGTGATTGTCATGTAGCCCATAAAGTGGGATAGTCACACATTGCTCTACATCAAATCAAAAGTAATGAAAACAATGCAGGTCTAAGCCCCGACGCCCAAATGATACCAGTATTATGTAGAGACAAAGTTGCAGTTTAGTATAGGATTTAACAACAAACCCTGCTACTTCTACAACGGCGGTTTGGACATCTGTTGCAAGTATAGCATGTCCTGTCGAAGTACTTTTGTGATGTCCTTCGTTTGAAAACATGATTATCGCTTCTTGAACTTTGAAGATAGTCCCCCAGTTTCTCCTTCTGAGTGTTTCTTGGTCTGTCAATATTCAGAGGAAATGTTGGAGTTGAAGAGATAAATGTTGTGGAACAGAGTAGAATTACGAGGACACTTATCAACGGCAGTTTCATCTCGCTGGAAATGAAAAGTAGCATGCGGATCTTCAGCAAATAAATGAATTTTGTTGGCTAAAAATAAATGGGCTAAAAATACTTTTCGAATTGGGGAATTTTTTAAACAAATTTGTCACGCGCTACGTGCATTTTTAAATGATTCAATAGTTTTGTTAAAATCAGGATATCTGACTCCCTCCACACTATCATTAATTAAATTTGAAGCATTGAATGCAACTTTTCCTGTGCCTGTGCCAAATCAAAGTGCTTTGTGACCACAATGTTCCCACAAACCAAAATCTGTTCAATAATATTTTGAAGAAATTTTCCACATTTCTGGTGAATGAAATTTAAAAATAGCACTAGCACATTACGCAAAACCTTAAAAAGTGTAAACATGTCATATTTACTAAATTATAATAACATATTTTGCGTTTTGGCTAAACAAATGCATGATTTGGAAAACATGTTTCTTTTTCTACAAGCCCATACATAAGTTATCGTGTTTTGCTAAGTGACCCTTCTGTACGTTTCGTTCCAAGTTAATCATTCATAATATGAAATATAATAAACAAATACAGTAAACACTATTTTATTTGTGCGATAGCGTAACTTCTGATTCTGGCCAAGTTTTTACGTACGTACATGCAACAACTGTTAAACTCGGATTAAAAGTTACGTTACGCAGTATTGCCCTTTGCCCTTAATTTATATCTGCTTGTTGGTCTATCCTTTTTAATCCTGGGCTTATATACTAACATATTTTAGTGTTATGCTTTGCACATAATATATAATTTGGTTTTTTGAAAATGAAATTGTAAATTGCATAAAATTAGAGTAAACGATTGATCTTGGACACTGCGAGATTTTTACTGCCTCAAAGAACCCCTTTGACCAAGGAGCAATGGGTAATGCTGCAATACCTGATCCTTTCTAATCCCCAACATTTTCCTTACACAACGATATTCTTTTACAAGCAAGCAACAGCAGTACACGGTGTACACCAGTTAAATTAAGCATATTTATACATTAAATTGTATTGTATTGTATTGCAAACTTTATTAACGTGACATAGAACAGTAACACGTAAAAGAGATACATATTTTTGATGGAATTTTAAACTCGGTTAATAACTGTGATTAGCAGTGTTTTTAAAATTTTAATGAGTTAAGTCTCGATATTGTTTTGATATCGATATTGATATCGAAATACATATTGTTTTCATGACCAAGTCACATGTGAAGACAAACTAACAAAAGACACTACATGACACGTGCATCCCCCGATCTGAAACGACTGACATTGCATATTATATTAACGTGTAAACATTGCAAAAGACGTATGGCCGTTGGTTCGGTTAACTGTAATTGACGTCTTAGCTTCTAAATCCACCCCGACTCCCTCCTCTCCCCATACCACGACCACCTCTTCCCATACCGCGACCACCCCTTCCCATACCACTACCACCTCTAAATGATCGGCCATCTCCTCTAGGTGGCCTGCTACCACCTCTAAATGATCGGCCATCTCCTCTGGGTGGTCTGCTACCACCTCTAAATGAGCGACTATCCCCTCTTGGTGATCTGCCTCTACCGCCTCTAAATGAGGGTCCATCTCCTCTTGACGATCTTCCTCGTCCCCCTCTGAACGATGGACCATCTCCTCTTGAAGGTCTCCCACTACCACCTCTAAATGAGCGACTATCCCCTCTTGGTGATCTGCCTCTACCGCCTCTAAATGAGGATCCATCTCCTCTTGATGATCTTCCTCGACCACTTCTGAATGGAGGACCATCTCCTCTTGAAGGTCTCCCACTACCACCTCTAAATGAGCGACCCCCTCTAAATGGGGAGCCATCTCCTCTTGGAGATCTGCCTCTAAAACTACTACCATCACGATTTCCCTCAGAGAAGCCACCAGATCTTCCAGGTGAACCCCTACCCCTTCTCGATGACATGCCAGCTCCGCGACCGTCTCCATCACTTCGTCTTCTGAATCCACCAGAATCCGACTCCAAATTAACTTTCAATTTTTTCCCTACTATCCCCAATTGTTTCTGTTTCTTCAATAGTTTAGCCTTCTCTTTCACTTTGGCGAATTTTGACACTTTTGGCTTGAATGATAGGTCCTTGTCATCAAATTTTCTTTTACGTCCGGTGTTGAGTTCCACGGATTCAGGTCTCCTTTTTTCGAATGTATCTAAAAACAAATTGAATAACGATCATACAAAATTTATACGCTATTTTAAAATTTAAAATATTTAACAACTTTTGAAGCAAAATACCTTCATCAGGCTCTTCTCCAACTTCTTTTCTGTACCATTCAGCATCATCGTCCATGACCTCCGCATTTCCATTTCCTGGTTGGTCTTCCAATGTACCCATTCCTCTTAAACACTTCTTCCTGTGGTCTTCTTTGTCTTTCTTCTTTTTTTCTACGTTTAAATCTTGCTCACGCTTTCGAGACATCTTCAGTTTCCTAAAAATCGGACACGTAAATGTTATCGTTGAACGTGTTACTAACATGACGCTTTATCTTGCAACACAACATAGTCACATCTAATCTTATTAAACAATGTAACACATTAGCTACGTCATAATGAGACGACATACTTTTTTAGATTCCGCTGTTGCCGAATAAATAATTTCTCTTCAGCGGTTTTGTCAACGTTTTTATGATACAGCACTTCCCCTTCGCAAAGACCTTCTTCAACTTTGATTAACTGTAATTGAGTGTTGATAGGCATAGTATTACAAAACAGGCAACGACCAAAATAATGAGTTTTCGTACTGATAAGGACACGAATAATACTACAACAAACTCCATACCTGCATTTGTATTCTAGGCCCGAGCTCAACAAGTTTAATTCCAACTTCTTCCAGTCCTTTTGATACTTTTACGCCCATTTTCTGAGAAATTTCAACTGTTTCAGTGTTGTCCTCTGCCTCACTTTCAGACATATCCCCATCCCTGAGATAAAAAATGCATAGTTTATTTTACGTAGGACAATAGGTAATTAATTATTTCTTACGACAACTAATTTAATCTCTAACAGTACCTGTTTAGAAAGTCTGCAATGTCAGTACAACGCCCTAAATTTGGAATTTTACCATTTTTAGTCCTAAGAACTTTTTTAAGTCCACGAGAAACACCAGTAGTTTTGTACTGCATAAATAAGGGCCCAAAATCTTTAAGAAAGCTTTAATGATAATGACAATGAGGATACTAAATTATTTGCACACAAACATGTACATAAATGAGAGCTGATAAGGAAACGTTTAGGTGTAGCGAGCGAGTGTTAAGCTTAAATAAATCGTTTCTAATTGATCTCTACATTTAGAAGACAATTTTGAAATTTTCTAGTTACAAAAATAAAGTGCACGTGAACTTTTAGACAATTAAGAACTCCAATTTTTATGCAATTAACCTAATAAAACTCAAAACTGCGAAGGAATTGGATCGCATATCTTCAAAGATATTTTAAAATCTCAATTTACGTTTTACGCAAACGTAAAATTTTCATGAAATTTTTCATTTAATTTTGGTTGGTTAAAAATGTATTAGAACACAGTGGTTAATGGAATATATGGCAAATTGAGGTAACTTCAATATACGTTCGGTTTATAATAAAGTTTATAGATTTGAAATTAAAATTTCTTATATGTGGTAATCAGTTTTCTTCAGTGCAGATGCAAAAACTACATGAAAAAAGGTTCCATGGGAGCTAAATTTACATAAGGAAGTTAAATGAGGCATAAACTTACGGTAATGGTGTAATGTCTGAGTTGAATGGTGTCATCCTCCTCTATATAATTTAATAATAGTACTCTTCGGATTTCAGAAAGACGAATTTTAGTCACATTTATAGAAGGGAACATATTTTGGAAAGTCTTTGAAACTAAATCCAAGGTTTTAGACTCCGAGGAAAAATTGTTCATGATTAACAATGGCTGATGAAGGAATTGTGCTTCTGAGGTTACCTATAAAAATAAATATTTGTATTTAATACTTCAGTTATAGCTAGTTACAAAAAGAAATACAAACGTAAGTCATTTTGGATTTCACTAACCTGCTTCTTTAGACTGGAAAGCACGTCACGTGACAATGTATAGTTTAAAATTCGAAATGTTAATGTAGGTCCTCTAGGAATTTTGCAAATTTTCAAATATGGACTCACTTGAGTTCTTGTTAAGATACTCAGATGAGTAACGTGAAAGTAGCTAGCGATGGAAACATAGTCCTTTAGAACATTGCCCTTTTTCATCTGCGAAGAGAAAAATAACAGCAATTACGTACTTCGAAATTCATCGTAGGTTTTAATAACTTTTTGGAATTCACACAAACCAACCTGTAAATTTGAAGCAGTATAAGGTTCCATAACTTTTCGAATGTCTTTCATTAATTCTTTCATATACCGCCCAACTTTACCCCTGTAAATGACAAAGGAATGTGGGGCACTTTTAAGCTCTTCCGGTTCAAATTGCGCCCAGTCGGTTTCATCCGATATCACAGCTGTAGGCTCCGCCTGTTTCAGTGCTCGAACGCGCTTTTTTGCTTTCGACTGAAAAGCAAAAAAAACAATGGCATGTCAACTAATTTACAGCTTACAATAACTTATAATTGACTATATTATTTATTCTCTGTACTGATCAAATTTATCAACACAAGCATAATAATTATATTTTGTGGTTTGTATGTATTTTCAAAATGTTATAAAATCAATTAAAATAAAATATTTTTTACCGGCTTCTTTTTCCCCATGTTTGAGTTCTTTAATTGAAAAGATTTAGAACAATCCAAAATATAATGAGACGTCCACTACTGCTAAATAAACTATTGAAAGACAAATCTAAAATCATGCGCTTGATACTTTGGAGACTTAAGACGACAAGTGACAAGGATGACAACGTTCAACGTTTTAAGAGTCATGTAGCAACAAACAAATTATCTTTAATTTACTGACACGCGCAGTAATTATCATCATCTATGCTCTCAACTTCAAATATAAATTTGAAACACCAACCAAACAAATTACCAGAGACCCAGTTAAATGAATGAAAGCTTGTGTTGTGTTGTGAACGTGTTTTCCCAAGCACATGCACAATGCACATGTGTGTGTATGCACTATGCTCGCTCAGTTTTGACAATTTCCTGTACTTTCCTTACTCTATGATTTCACTGAAATGTGTAAAACTAGAAGACTTTGTTTACTTCGATTAGCATTTAGCATAGCATAATATGCATAGCGCAAAGCGCAATACTAATTAACACTCTAATAAAGTTGAATTTGCATTCTCATTTTCTCATAATCTGAATAATCTCATAATCATAATCTAACGCATGAAATGAATAGATTTAGGTAGGTGCCTCGCAAATATGTTTACCTGCATCAATGATGATGAGAAATATGAGGATGTCATAGTTTATGCCAGCCTATATACTAGACTAGATAGACATTAGACATATTATGTACCTAACCTAATTGTCTCACGTTTTAAGTCACAATAATTGTGAGTCTTGTTCAGATGCATGACAATAAAAATTCAAAATGATTTGACGAGTAAATGTTTTTCAAATTAAGAA
Organism: Sinodicranocentrus sp. ZH6; assembly: GCA_027743935.1. Lineage (NCBI taxonomy): Eukaryota > Metazoa > Arthropoda > Collembola > Entomobryomorpha > Entomobryidae > Sinodicranocentrus > Sinodicranocentrus sp. ZH6. The sequence goes on from JAHZNA010002260.1 coordinate 8,722, forward strand.
TCGTTCTTAAGAACTCATGCACTACAAGAGATAGAGTATATAAAATAGGTGATCCAAAAAAATTGAAATCCATTTAAATACAATTTTTCTCCAGTTCCAGAAAATAAACTTTAACACGACACACGTGACACGACACAGCAAAAGTGTCTAAACTAATTGTGCTAAATTACATATTTATTAGTGAGAAGCTATTTATTAGTGTCTACAGTCTAGTCTACATAGCTAATGTCAAACACATCAAAACCAAAGGAGAAAATTGTTTTGAGCAATGAAAGATGAAACAAAAACACCACCGTGTCGACATTTTTTTTGCAATGTACATTACATGACTATAAGGTTACAGTAATTTCACTTGGTAGCATCATTTTCGTATGCAATTGATAAAATTAGTTCATCATTCGTTTCCTTTGTCAATGACATGCCTGCAGAAAATGTTTTCTGGATTTTCTGGATCTTAATAGAAGGAATTTATGTAAGTCAGGACTAGGACAGGAATGTTTCAGAAGCGGAAACAAAAGTGAAATCCAGATTTACATTAGTAAAAATACATAATCACACAAGCCTTCAACTATATCATTGGTTTCTTTGTTGTATGGCTTTGAATGTAATGTTGAAAACATATATGAAACCATAAATGTAATTAATTAGAGGTATTAGCACGTATGCGTAGATATAAATATTGAGGAAAATGACTTAATTAAAAAATATCCCCATGTCCCAAAACTGGTCCACTGACTACGTTTTCTGCAACTTGTGGACTTATGTTATGACTATGACGCATACAAAACAAGACATCATGTTAGGAATTAGGATGAAGGTGGTGTGAAAGTGAAACTGCGAAGTGAGAAATTAAGAAAAACCAGAATAGTAAAAATCTGCTGGGAAAATGTGTTAAAATCGATTAACTTGATTAGATTCACTTCCTTAAATGACTTAATTAAAGAGAATAACCTTCAGCCATGGCTTTATATCAACACGCCAATGCCACACGTGCCATACCCAAAATGAAGATAATTGAATTACCTAACTATTAATTGAAATATATATATTGGAAAGTGGGTGAATAATAGAATTCTCTAGAAGTAGGAAAGATTATATCACATCCCTTCCATTATATATCATGTGGTCGAGGTTGAGGAATTTACCTGTAGAAGCACAACGGGTATTTACATGTATTTTGTGAAGTAGTGATTTCCTTGCTCAGAAGATTTAACAAAATCGCGTAAACAAAATCACTTTCAATTTTGGCACTGAATTTTCAGAGTGAAATTTAAAAATTTAAACATTTGCTTTTTTAGACTTTGCTTGTTCAATTTATACATATCTTTGGAACAGGAAAAATTCCAAGATGGGTAAGTTTTATAAAGTGTTGGAAATACTCTAATTTCCAACCATCCTTCCCTAAAACTTTTACCCCTCTCCTGTTTACATGTTTTTTGCAACTTGGTCGAAATCTTTTGCTCCTAGCAAATCACGTTTTGAATTTTAACACAACTATTGATGTAAAAGTTTCTAACTGAGCTCGAAAAGGTGAATAAATACGATTAGCGAGTCAGTTCATTTTTAAATTCAAATTGATAATATTTTCTCAATTAAGCCAGTTAGCCAGCCAGAGCCAAACAAAGCTTTTTTTAAAAAAAAATTCCAATTTGTGATAAGTAAAGTTTTCAGGATACGGAAGACATTTTAAGAAATTTTAATTCTCAATTTGTGAACCAAGACCAAGACTGATCATGCTTGCTTAAATAGGCAAGGCAAATCATAGTTTGGCTACCTAGAAAGTTTCGTAGTCCATCTTAATTTTTCCTCAAATCACTGTACTACATTTCTACGCCGAGCGACAGCAAGGAAGAAAATTCGCAGATCAATCAAAATTTTCAAAAAAAGGTCTCAAATTCAATACTCAACGTCACTTTATACGCATTCTACGTACCGTACAGGTATACCCCTCTTTTAACAAACTTTGACGCGTAAAGAAATTGGCTGAGGTCTGCTTATCAAGCCCCAATTTATTTTCTCAATAAATCAAGTTGAAGATTTTTGTTGAGTCATGAATTGAGAATCAAAAGAAATGAGTGGAGAGAAGTTGGAAATTTGTCAATTTGTATGTTTCTAATTGGTTAAGTTAGGCAAGCTAGGTTAAAGTTATATCAGTGTTTTGGTTAGGTTTGAGTTAGATCAAGGTGTTAGTGTAAAGATAGGCTTGGTTTAGGTTAATTTTCATATCGACTCTCAGCTTAACATTCAATTTCCATTTCCATCTTAATTTGTATAAAAATGTGGGGGTTGGTAAGCAGACTTCAACTAAAGGAATTGGTCGAAGGATATTTTAGTGTAATATTTTGATAAGGGGTAAGAAAGTTGAGCTTCGGAGAAGAACGGGGAATGAATAAGCTTGGATAGTAGAAAACCCAAATTTAAGGAGCAAGTTAACTTAAGTCTAAATAAAAGTTGAAAGTCGTCTACACAGCGTTAGCACGAATAATATTTTTCGGTTTTTCCTTCATCCTGTTTCACTGTCATTGTCAGAGTTCATTGTCAATTGTTGCTTATTGCATGTCGAAAGAAAATTAATGAACGACGCGAATTCTCACTTTCTTTTCTTTACCCCTTCCTCCCCTTTTTTCTTCCACCTTCCTTCCCGCTCGCCTTTTTTCCCGACCCTCCTTCCTTACTGACACCATTGGGTATTTCTAACACTAATGATTATCATCATGATGCGATAAATAACATATAGTCAGACACCAAATAAATTGTATTGCTCGCTTAAAATCCTTCTTTAAGCTTAATACATTTTCCTGTGTTGAATATTTATCTTGTAGACCACATTAATTGTATCTTTGAATGTCTGAATGTTTACTACTCTAAATCATGCAATGCATAATTCGTTATATTTGCTACCGCTACCTCGCTCGCAGTAGCAGTGTATGAGTAAAATTGGATTAACAGACTGAGCAGTTCCATTAGTCAAACTTTCCTCATATATTTACTTATCCTGAACCTGTTCACCGTAATCTTTGAAAGGTGTTAGTGAAGGTGAAGACGAAATTGAAGTTCTTTTAGAACATAATTATAAGCATTTTACGATTAGTGATTGTTTTTTTAATCCCTAGATCTGTAAAAGTTTGTTTGATTTTTACCCGATTAAGCCCCAAATTTAATGTTTTGCCGGAATCGAATATGTTCCCATTCCAAGTTTCTATTTTAATTATCTTCTTTACACCAGTATACCTAGTGAGAAACTTGCAAATGATTTTATACAAATATATTAATGAGTTTAATAGACTATATAGTATTTGAAGATATTAATTGTTTTTAAGAGCATTGAATTTAGCCGAGACCTAACTGCAGTTTGGTTTGATCCATGGGTCCTTCCCCGTGATAGTAATGGGGCTATGGACGCTTACGATGAATATGATTTGATTGAAATGCTATTCACCATTTCAACTCGGTTTAGTAAAGTCATTGTGAGAGATGTGAATGAGTTTGGAAATTATCCAAGTAAGTTCAGGTAATGTACGAGTTTGTTTGCATTAATAATTTTTTAATAAATTGATATTTCTTAAATAGAAGATAGCCAAGTGTTGATTCCATCGGCTGCAGCAAAGTTCAATAAGTTTCAGAATGAAGCCGCGCTTCCGATGGAGGTTATCATGACGTATGTTCCTCAACTAGAAAAAAATACTTTTTCGAATTTCGACCTCACCAAAATTATAGCAGATCAGGCAAACGAAGATTACCCAGGAACAGTGACAACGACAACCTTTATGCTGCGATATGATGCCGGGATAAGCTCGGAAAACATTCGAAATTTTACAAGGACATTGATATACGCTCGAGAGCAAATTTCCAAAGAAAGGAAGTACCCTTACAAGCTTGGGGTCTACTTGCCAATTAGGGATTGCGGAAAGACGGAACTCTTGCAACAATTTATGAATCTCACAGATATCAACATATTTAGCAGATGGACAGAAGATAGTGAATATTTTATACAGTTGGAAACTGCTTTTAAGAGAATTATTCATGATATGAAGTTTTGCATTGAGTCAGTTTCATCTTGGAATAAAAATGGTCCTGTAGGATTTTTCACGGATAGATCCGACACGCCTCCTAATGGAGATCAAAATATTGACGCGTTAGTGACTTTCTGGGAAAATATGAATGAAGCAGTTGAAGAAACGAATACACCTTTGTGTTTTTATGAAGCCTTCAATAACTTCCATCGAAGTCAGGAGTCATGGAAAACGGAAGGGTGGTGGACGGTGAGGGAGGTGGATAATGGCGTGTCTCATTTTGCATTCCAGGAGAAAGCTGGAGGTATTTCGAGTATATGCAAGTATTTTTTAACTTAATTTTGCATTTTTCGATAAAATCCTTGATCTAACTAATAATATAGTTTTAGGGAGATCGCAACTGAGGTTCGGAAACGATAGTCGCCTTCCGTTTCAAGGTTCTTTCCATAACTCTGAACCTCCAGCTCCAGCTTATCGTGAAGCAAACAGGAAAATCATGACAATTGTTATTTTAGCTACTACAGCAGTTTTAGTTTTAATTGGGAGTGTAGTCGCCGCGATGATTATCATGTATAGGAAAATTGTTCGGAAAATGGACAATCATAAATTATTGGGGAGTGAAGACATTGAAGACTTTTTTGAAGGTGGAAGTAGCACCTATTGCACTTTAGGATATATGTCTCCTGATGCTGAGAATGCTCCATATGACAGAAATCTCGAAATGAAAACGGATTCCTTTACAATTGGTTGGTACTGGTACAGCTTTAGAAATAGTTTTTGATAGATAGATTCGTTAACTTCAAACCAAACAAGAATTATGTATTTATAAAATAAGTATGCATAACTTAGAAAATGGGGGTTTTCTGGGAATGGGAAATTTTGGGACTGTTCTACGAGCCACCATCCTCAAACCAGAGGTGAAAGAGGTAGCAGTAAAAACTACAAAGACACACTGCCCGTCGACTGCGTTGAAAGGACTTCTATCTGAAATTAAGATATTGGCATACATTGGAGATCACCAGGATATTGTTAAACTTGTGGGAGCGTACACTTCAGAGCTTAGCCGAGGTAAATCCTAAATTGCAATTACTAATTACGTTTTCAAAAATACATTTTATAAAAAAACATTTAAAATAATTTTTGCTTAATTTGGTACAATTTTTGATGAGATAGGAAAAGTTTACGTGTTTTTCGAACTGTGTTCAAATGGTTCACTAGAACAGTATTTAAGAAGTCATAGGAACTCGTTGACAGGGTCATCATATCACAAAACAGGAATACTACCTCCATTTTCGTATGTTAATGTTCAGGAACTAGAATCTGTCGATGAAAACTCCGCCCACGAGGTTGTGAATGATTCATCGGATTTGTATAAGTGGGCTGTGGAAATTGCTCGTGGGATGGAATACCTCGCAACAAAACGAGTAATTCATGGGGACCTCGCCACTAGAAATATTTTACTAACAAGTGAGAGATCTGTGAAAATATCCGATTTTGGGCTCTCCCGTCGCTTGTACGAATACACAAATTATAAGAAAACTCAACAAGAGCCTATGCCATGTTCAATCGGTAGTTTGTAATTCTTAATCTGTGCACATTTTCTTCTTTTATATGTATAATATATAAGTTTTTGTTTTAAATGATTTTCTCAGGTGAAATACCTTATCCAGGTTTGACATGGAATGTTAACTTTGTAAAACAGTTGAACGATGGGTTGAGACCTGACCGTCCTCAATTCTGTCCAGATTACATGTAACTTTTAAATTATTACTTACAATTTAGTTTATCAGCTATACTATACATACTATCCCCCTGATTTGATTTGGATTGTAATTTTTAAATTTTACAGTTACGAAGCAATGAAAAAATGTTGGAATGACAGTCCTGATTTTCGACCTTCATTTTCAGATTTAATGACCATGATATGTAATTATTCCTCATTGGACTAAATTAGCTAGCTAGAGAACAATTGTTATAATTGTCCATCTAATGTTAGTTAGTAAATGTATACTATATAGATGATAATCTACATAAATCTCTCTCTTTTTTGTCTCTTCTCAGTACTAATTGTTAGAAGACCTTCCTCAGTGTCAACAGATATGCCATGAATCCCTGAGTTAGGCATGGATAAAGATGATTTCCTTTTCGTTCCGTTTTCCCAAGTTTTGTTTTCTGTATTTATGTTGATCTATGGAAATGAATTAAAATTTGCACTGCTACATTAATTTAAGGAAAATCGTAAAAGAAAAAGTTAACTGGCAATATGGATTTCTTCAAATTCACCAAACAGCTCGAACGACTTCATTATAACATTTTTTATTTCTAACCGTATCAGCAACAGCAACATCCGACGGATTTTTTTCCAATTTGACAGCCAAACCAGATTGAAACCCATCCTGGGGACTGGGTGAGTTGTCGGATACTTTCTCTGAACACTTTTCGCCGTTTTCTGACTCGTCTTTGTACTCGTTTTCCGTTTTAAGAACTGGAAATAACTTTAGATACCTATCATTCCAACCTTTCATTGTATTCTCTTTGAGTATCTGGAGCTCTGCTGATTTCTGGGAAATGGTCAGTTTCTCTTCAAATTCACTTCTAAAACCTGATTCCAGCTCAAAAACTCTTCTTTTACTCTTTTCCAATTTCCCACTTAGAAATATAATACTCTCAGCTAATTCATTGTTGTTGGAAACCTTCAACTCCTCCTTTTTCAATGCTTCACTAACTTTATCTAGTTTATACTTTAAAGCTTGGATTTCACTTTGTAAATTGTACTTGTCAGTTGATAACTCTGTCACCGAGCCAGCCAGTTCCATATTTTCCTTTCGAAGTTTTTTAACTTCATTTTCAAACTCGAAAATTTCCTCTTGGAGTTGTTTACTTTCCGATTTGCTTATCTCAATGTCCACCTTTTCTTTGATTAGTGTTATCACTTCATTTTCCAGTTTGGCAATCCTGTCATCTTTAACTTTGAGTTCGGCTTTGTTCCCCTCATATTTTTGTTGAAGTAAAGTGCACTGTCGCTTCGTTGAGGATACCTCCTTTCCTTTTTCATTCACCCAAGAAATTAAATCGTTGAGTTGGGAGGCTACCTCGGTCGCGGTTTTTGACGCTGGATTCAAACTGCTGGCTTTTCGTTTCGGTTGTGGAGCCATTTTCGAGAAGAGATATAACAACGGCTAACGGATTCGAATGTAATATACTAGAAGCTCGAAACTAATCGTTAGTCAAGTCAACAGAGGAACAAATCGTGTGGATATTGTTTTTAAGAGATATACAAGTAGGAATTCTGATACTGGAATTATATTAAAGTTAGTCACTTCCATTTGCATTTACTTTACCTACTAGAGACAGAAATACGAAAGATTAGGATTAGGGATTAAGAAAAATGAAATAAAATGTTTACTCATGCACACCTATGCATACATATACGATATACTAACAAATATTCGCATTCGTGCATGAATGAATTCTTGAGCAGTACTTACGATACGAGTTACGACTACGATAAGTAAATACGAATCTATAAAGCACGACAACGAAGACGTAAGGTGTATGGATGGCGGATGGTGGCTAGGGTTTTTGTTCATTCCTTTGTGCCCAGCTTGGTTAGGCTCCTCCGACGAGTAATCAATCCGATAAGCCAAGAAGAAATCTTCTATTACAGTGTTGATATACTTATACAGTTATTTGTTTTAAGAGATTGAGTTTTCTCGATGAGGAGTAAAATCATGATGAGTAATCAAAAGTCAATGTCAATGCTCATATAAACAAATTAATGAGTCTTTGTTTGATGAAAAATTTAAATAAGGACAATCAATCAATCAATGAAATGATAATGAGAGTATCTGCCTGCAATATTTAATGCAAAATATTAATTTAATGACAATATAGATTAGAATAAACAATCTTCCATGGTGTTATTTTGGGAAGAGAGTATTTTAAAAATAAAAACGTTCATTCATTTATACATGTATAATATATGCACTTCAATCAGCATATGAAAATGCTGAGAAGATTTGACATTCTATTTAGCCGTTCTTTGTCTCTTATTATGTAATCTTGGGTCGTAGTGCATCACTTGAGTACTGGTGCCTTCGGACATTCCCGATTCTGGAAGGGCACCAGATGGAAAGCTCCTTTTCCCACAATCTTCTCCCGGATTTCTGCTTTCCGGCGGTGGAACCATAATATTTGCATTGATCTATGATAAGAGAAGGTTAATGCGAAGATTTAAAGGGTTTGTGTTGAATTTTAGCTTTGTATAAAGTAAAATAAATAATATACTTGTCTAATTGTTAAGTATTATTATAACCTCTCGGGGAAACCCACTATTAGGTTTGTTCATTCCTACTCTCTCTTCATTCATTACGGGGTGGATTAAGTTGCCATTTGGATGCCCAGGAATTGGTACTGGCTCATGTGGAAATATTGTGTAAAACCTGTCATGCCAGTTGTTCATAGTAGTTTTGAAGCATTCCTCGAACGCTCCTTGCTTACAAAATAGTCGTCGTTTTTCCATTTCCTCTGTTTTGAAAATAGACTCCAACTGTTCTACTCTCCTTTGGGATGTGGCCAGCTTTCCAGAAAAGTATTTAACTTTCTCTCCCAAGTAACTATTTTGTCTTGACAAGTTTAGCACTTTCTCTTCATATTTTTCATGGGACTCGGTGAGCTTTACACAGACCAGCTTTTGAGTTTCTAAACTTTCCTCGAGATGTTGTTTGGTGGACATTAAAGTTGAAATTGAGTTCTCTTGTTTGCTATTCTCCTCCTTAAGATAAAGCATCTCCGCTCGAAGTGAGTTACTCTCGTCATAGAATTTCCTCATAGTTAACTTAGTCTCCGCTTCTGTTTTAGTTTTTTCTTTTTGTAAAATGTCCACTTGATCTTGTAATCGAGCCGAAATGTCATCTTTCGCCTTGAGGACATTTTTTTTCTGGCCATACTTGGATTGAAGAAGAGTCAATCCGTTTTTCAACGAGTCGTTTTCTTCGTCCTTTGCTGACATATAAGCAATTAAGGTCTGCATGTAGGAAATTGCTTCACCTGTAGAGGATGGAAGTTTAGGAGGGGGTTTAATTTTGACTTCGCTGGATCCTCTACGAGCGATTGAGTTTGCACATTGCGAACTGGAAACTTGATCGATGTCACCTACTTTAAGAGATACTATAGAGTTCTGGATATTAGGAGGACTAGGAGTTCGGACAGAAATCTTGATAGGGGGTGAAGTCGACAGTTCTGGATGGGGATCTTTCTTTATACCAGAGTCCATGGTTAATATAGTAAACTAAGAATAGTGAGGATATTAGGAGGACTAGGAGTTCGGACAGAAATCTTGATAGGGGGTGAAGTCGACAGTTCTGGATGGGGATCTTTCTTTATACCAGAGTCCATGGTTAATATAGTAAACTAAGTATAGTGAGTGAAGCTTATGCTTTGCTATTTTCTGAAGTTAAATTCTTAAAAAAAGTGTGTATAGCCTAATGAAATATAAAAAGAGAAATTGGACGTAATTTGAAGGCTAAATGTTTAATTGTACTGTAATAAAGTTTCAATTAATGTTTATGATGACAATATTGCATTTTTAATGATAATATGGAACCGTGCCAATCGCATCCTGGTATTTATGACTTTCTGGTATTTGGTTACGGGGTAATTATATAAATGTTCCTGTTGAAATTAACTCGATGCTACGTGCAAACAAAATCAGAATTTGATTATAATGGTTTACTTTATGATTTACGGCTAGACCGAAGCATTAAAATTTATTCAAGGACAGCATATAGTTTAATATTTTTAGTAAGCATGCGTAAAATGACCTTGATTAAAAATTGTGAAAGATGATGTATTTAAATTGTAACATTGTTCTTTTTTGTGAAGGATAAACAATCATCAAAATCTTCAAAAGCAGAGACAAATCATTTTACTTTACATGCTTGCGTTACTTAACCTATTTAGTTTTTCATTTGCAGCATTGATTTTTGCTGGTACAGATTTTTCGCTACTAAAATTGTTCGCACGACATACGTTTTCGCATGATTGTAAGCAGGATATTATCTGATATCTGAAGAATTAATCACGGTTGTAGTACAGTGGATAATATACATTTTAAATTATAAATGTCAAGCTTTCGAATGTTTATTCTTCCTTCATCATCAGGACAAGAAAATAGAAATGAAATCACACAGACTTCTTGAAATTTAAGAACTGTTACTTCCACTAAAATATTAAATTGGAAATTAATTTATATTCCTCCACTATCACTCTGCCATGGATGTTATAAAATATCCTTAAGAAAACTAGATCATACAGGATAAAGATGCTCAATGAAATATTCATAATATTCAGTTTTATTCATGTCTTAGTAAAAGATTCCAATTCCAAGGCTAACAGGCCAAAAATCGTAAGTGGTTTGATGTGATGTCGTATAGCAAATACTGATACATATCTGCATGCAAGTATAGTTCTAATTGCAAATAATTCTTCCAATAAAAATAACTTGTAAATGAAATCACCAGAAAACAGTTTACGCCATAGATGTTCCTTCAAATATGTACATTGTACATTGTATGGCTTATTGTACTTTATTCTAGTTTGAGTAGCTAATAACAGCCTAAAGTTAATCTTTATTGATTAATTGATTTTATGCACAGAATATCT
>JAHZNA010002261.1:0-13042 GCA_027743935.1 Sinodicranocentrus sp. ZH6
TGAGGATGTGGCTCTGAGCGTGGGTTCTTTATTTCTATAAGCATTGTTGGGTAGTAAAACCCATAGCTTACAAATAATCCTACGACACTGAAATTGACGGAATTACATATATCAGAGTACGTGCGCTTGATGATAAAAATTATTTGCAACTCCGAGCTCAAACTATGTGATTTTTGTGTTAGTTTGGAGATTATCTTGCATCGGCGAGACTGAGACAGCACTAGCAACTTGTTTGCAACGAACTATCTGCTTTTTAAAAGTCATCTCCATTAAATCACGCTACTCTGTAAATTTGAAAAGCTTGAAATTTGAACAATTCACCCCAAACCCTTTCCTTAGAATGAAAGCTATTGAAGAAATTAAAGTACACGGATGTACTAACTTGACACAGTTGGATGAAATTATGAACCTTATGTCGTAAGCTGTCAGTATACAGCCTACAGATAAAAATGCCCAGTTCTTATTCCGATTATCAGCTCCCAAAATCCCTGTTTTCGTTGACAAAATTAAAAATTTGTACATACATTTGTATATTTTTCATATATTAAAAAGTGCTTATGGGTTACAATCAACCCAAAAAAGGACTCTCAACCTATTTTTTTGAGTTCAGGAGATTGTAGATGAATCGTTGTCATGTATAATGTAAAAAAAATTGAAAGTCATGCCACCCCTAATACGCTCGGGAGAGATGAATTTTACCCCTTAGAAAGGAGCAAGTCCGACTACCCATTCAATTGTCATAAGATTTCTCTGCCAAGGTCAAACATGGATTGAGTATATCTGCTGGAGATTATAGGATAGACTTGATACATCCGTTTCATTACATGTTGAAGCTCTTGGACTTAGAGACAGGTGCTGGTGCTATAATCTTCAAAATTCTATTCTAATAATGATTCATTTTGTCCCCACTCGAAAAAATGGATAAACGCAAGCTGTTATCGTTTCTGTGTTTCTTTTCTAAAAAGCTTTAAATCCTTGTCCTTTTGTGAGGGAAGGAACTTCTTTAAATACCCTTTGATTACCATTCTATTTATATTTGTAGTTAAGCCTACCGAGTCTGCTTCTTAGTTTTATCCTTAAAAATTATTTGTAGGTCTATGTTCTCCTACTTCTCAAACTCACCGTGTGTCAACAACTAATCTTTAATGCCTTCCCTTTTCAAAATCGCATTCTTAGTATTTTCCATAAATTTGTTTATTTAGTCAGGTCCTCTCCGATGTGACATGAAAGAAGACAAAAATACAATTGGAGGTTTTGCTTCCAGCATACATAGCCATTGTGCTGTGTCTTCGTCTAAGGCAACCTTGGGATAAGTGGTTGGACATAAGCCATGAAAGATTGACAAAATGCTAGTGGATAGCTTTTACTTTTTATGTGTAAGTGGCTTTAGTATTCGTCCACAGCTCCTGAAAAGAAGTCATTGCAGCGTCTCTTGTGACGTAAAGAGGTGAATGGAAGAACTCTTAAAATATATGAGATAAGTAAATTTTTATGTGATAGACACGTTTATTTGTTCGTTTATAAGTAGAACTTTAGCTAGATAAAACACATCATATTTTTTTAAAATTTCACATTGTGTGAAATCTCAACTATAACTTCCAGTTCTTATTGCAATTTGAACTGTGAATTTGCAAGTGAAATAGTGACTGTATTGTGATTCTGTGTGGTGGGAGTGTTTGTGTAGTTTGTATCGTTTTGCAAAACATTTTCTGAAACTGCAATACTCATTTTACATATATTATGTATTATATATTTTTACTTGTAACAAGCACCTTAAACACCTTAAACGCCAGTTTAATCTTACGTTGTGACTGATTTAATGCAGTGTTTTTTCAAAGAACAGTCGCAATATTTCTAATTCGATTTTGTGATTCATGTTATCATCATTGTCTACTGCGTTTCACTAATTTATAGAATCAAGTTCTTTTGCGTTAACCCCTCATTTTTGCAGTCATAAATTTTGAGTTTACGTTATGTTTTTATGAATACATTAGTATATTACGTTGTGACTGATTTAATGCAGTGATACGTAAAGGACAGTCGACATTTTATGATTATTGCCTGCTGCGTCTTCTGGCCAAAAAAGGCTCACGACGACCAGCAGCTGAAGCTTAGACAAGATGAGATAGCTCTTACGCATGCTAGAGAGTCAAGGCATCTTGCAGAAAACGATGCTTTGGCACTGAAAAAGCACCTCGACAGCATCGATTTGGAGAGGGAAAAGATAAGGGAAAGTGTGGACGCAGCTGCCTTCCATTCCAAGCATATGGAAAATCAGGCTCAGAGGGAAAATGAGGCGGCAAAAACTGCCGTCGCCAATGCCAATGAAATCGAGAAGCAAAAGATATCAGCAGAAGTGGAAAAAATGAAAATACAGATGGCCATGGATACACTCAAAATGAAGGAGGTTGTGGACCAAGCTGCCAGAGTGATAAGTTGGAGTTATTAAGACAGCAAAATGAATTCGAGTTGAACAAGGCCAATATCCATGCTTCCATCGAAATCAAGATCCTCGAGGCGAAGAACATTAAGGATCAGGCTGAAAGAGAAAAGGAGGCTGCCATTACTGCAGCCGCACATGCTCTACAGTTGAAAAAACAGCAGGATGAAGTTGATTTGAACATGGCTAAGATCAAGGCACAAGATGACGCTGACAAAAGGAGGGAGAAGGACGAGGACGACGACCAGGCTGCAGAAAGGGCCCACAATATGTAAGTATAATCAGCTTTCATTCATTTTTATGATATTATAATGATAAAGGGATGCTTTCGTTTTAACATGTGACCGCTTTTTACATTTTTTCTCCATTTACTGTAATGCTTAATGTGTTTTTGGCATATAATCTTCTCCTCCGTCAATACCAACTTAAAAAAACCTGGCTTGTAAATTAACAAAAATAATCTAAATAGCGCGTCTTTGTCTGCTCTTCCTCTTCAAACTGGTGCATCTTAAATGCATGCAAGTCCACATTTCATCCATGTTTATATTATTATAATGGTCTAATAAATTATCATTCTCTTTTTTCCAGTGTCGTCACCTTTACGGTTACTATTGGTTCTGTGTTGGCGGTTATCGTGAGTGTTGTGGTGTTTGCATATAGGTCAATGCAAACCCGTCGTCCAAAACCTCAGGGCTTCAAAGAGTATGGCCTTTCCTCCTAAATTTTTCGTCCTATTTCCAGTAATATCTACAGAAAATAATGGGAATATTTACTTACATTTATCAAATTGACGTTGCGCATTTCACTTATACACATGATACTTCATGTCACATCACTTCTCTTTGAGTGTGATTTATATTTAAAATGATGCATAGTTAATGTCATTCCATTATATCACATTATAAACACTTATTTTCGCATTGCGAAACGTTATATTCAACCCATTCGGCTTGAATGAATAATCTTTTATGAAATAAAAACTATAAAACCCAGATATTGCTAACTTGCAAACTTTTTATCACCTCAAGTTGAACCAGCTATATTGGAATATAATGATAACTTACAACTTACGCATATGGTGTAATGCATCACTCTTTCTCATACTTCCACTTTCAATTCTACAACTCCATATTTTACTCTGACGACGTTCCCATAATTTATTCTAGCTGGATGTTCGGAAGGTTAAGGTAAATGGCAATGTACAAAAACAAAGCACTTTTTATGGATATTAATTATGACAGTTTGTTTGTTTTTACCACAATATTAAACATACATTGGGTTTGGGAAGCGTGTTGTAATTAGCAGAGTCTTCGTGGTTACACATATCGGTTAGGTATCAGATCAGGTTGTCTCGTTTGTACATTGAGTTGAGAGCAAAATTATGCGTTGGTGTGTGTTTGGCAAAGTTATACAGACAGTATGAAAAATTTAGATCAGATCATCCACTACCAAACAGGCATTGAACTTGACAGATAAAACTTTAGACATTGCGCAACAAAATGTGTCTCAATACCAGTTGTAAAATTCCAAGAGGCATGTATTTATGGTTTCAGTTCTCTACGGCAAACGTTTATTAGTCAAAAAGCGGCTTGTACTAGTTTCTCATCTTTACACACTACAATCATTTTTCAGGTCATCGTATACTTTTCGTCATATGGTAGATAAATAAAGTGGGGATAAACAAATATTTTTAAAAAATAATTGGTAAATAGCCTGAATCCACGAATAATAATGACTCACTAACTTGACTAGTATAAGCAGAAATAGTTTTTACGCATTTGTCTTTGACTTGACATTATGGATACTTCTCGAATAACATTACAGTCACTCTATTATTTTGTACATAATAGTTGGATCGAATGCTCTTTAACATGGCATTGCGACGAAATTTTCATACGTGAATACAATGGTTCCCAATTCAATAATTGGAGTCCCTTCCTCGTTGCAATAATCATTCTAAACGGAAATCAAGGTTTTGGTCCTTTTATCACTCAAACTGATTTTAATATTACAACATGTGGGAGACAAGTGGAAAATTTTCATTTGATAAAGGAAAATGTTTGTTCTAGAGAAAAATATGTTTTTCATGCTGTTCGACGCGGGATAGATGTACGTAAAGAAAGTGGGATCCATACTTTGTATTCTTCAAATAAAACAATAATTCTAACAGCTAGGTAGGCCGTAAGCCCACACATGGACAGATGTACTTGTATTTTGTATGCATTTCCCTATCCACAAGCGTCTTGATCCCATTTTATCCTCAAGTGGTTTCATTTATGCAAGCATGTTTTTTCTTACCGCTTCGTCATGTCGTCGGCTTCGTGTTTTTCGTCGCGAGAAATTATGAAGAAAAGTCGGATCATGCAAAAATGTAAAAAAGTAGGGAAAGAGGGAGTAAAATTAGATCACATTACACTACTTCGTCCCTACCCAAAGCCATCATAATATTGTTATTTGCAGGCTTCTTGCATGAACTTTAAAGGTGACTGACTCGACATACTAATGACGAAAGTATTTCTATTGTACAAAGAAACCTCGCATATATTGTGGCGATCATGAGGACAGCTTGAGTAGCTTGAGTGTGCGATATGGGACCCATCTTTATTCGTACAATAATCTTTTTCCAGAAGGCAAAGCATGATAAAATATATCATCATACACTTTAATATTCTTTCCTTTCTTAATTCGTCAGGTTCTATTATCACCACAATGAGCATTACCCTGTATTTTTCCCTTACTCATTTTTATCTTCTATTCTCTTCGATTGATATAAAAAGTTTTCTCTTATGCCGCACAAGTCAATTATCGTATTTTTTATCTGGGATGTACCAGTCAAAATAACAAGGATATGTATGTGAGCGTGCGTACGAATGCGTATAGCAAATAAAACAAAGTGCTAACGTTGGTGAACAAAGAGGGATAAAATGCATACGGCTGAAACAGTTCATACAAAAAACATTATGTGATGGTGGTTCGGTGTGCACTACACGGAAAATATATCAAAATACTTTGGGGTGAGGTAGGTAGTCTTGTTAGCAGAAGATGAAAAGTAGCGATAAAGAATGACGATCTTGTTGTGCGTGTTACGTAAACAAGTAGTATTTTTCAAACGATGTAAAACACAGAATGTATTGTGTGAAAGGGAACAGCGTATTTCTGGATGAAGGCGGATTATACAGGACTCTCATTCCATGTGATGGAGTTGGGAGGAAAAATACTTACTCTCTAAATTCTTGCTTGCCTGCCAGGTTGGACTGGACTATTATTCGCTGATGAGGACATCGTTGTGCACCATTGGTTGAGGTGGAATTAAGGGGACTATATGATACTTTATAAAAGGAAATCCATAACAATATTATTTACACGTGCCGAGTCACATAACTTGTCGGAAACAAAAAGCCTGATCAAAATTATCAGCGTACATGCCAATTCATTTTATCGTGCGGGTTCACATAGCTAAACTAGCGGCTATAGCCAAAGCCACAAGCATAAAAACTCGCATCACTACTCTTTAAATATCTGCTTTGTCATACAAATGTAATTTTTGAGTTTGAGTTTCAGAAAGGAAGGGAAAATAAAGGGATGGAAACATCTCGACCATTTTGTGTTAGGAAAGAGCCAATATGATGATGATATTATCCTGAATGTAGCAGCTTGTTAAAAAAAATTCTGGTTTATCTCTAAACATTTGTGGAAGTACATGGGTATAGTTCCATAAAAAGGCTTCAGCATATCGACATGACCAGCTATAAGTGAGCTTTGGGTAATGAACAAGACATCCATGTGTATGAAAGCAGAATAAAAAATGTAAATATTTAATTGTGGTGTATTGAAGCATCATAACCATTAAATATAATTACGCATCCATTCTCCTATCTAAGAGCGGCATGTTCAGGATGAATATTAGCTTGTTCACTTCATGTGGACTAAGGTAAATAATAAGTGAGACTTTATACCGCAATTCGTATCAGTCTTGACGACCCTTCGTCACGTAAACACATTCGATCCAAATACTAATCTATTAATATATTCTTGACTATTGCCACTCACTCACTCACATCACAATATTATTGTAAGACAAACCAAAATAACAAGTAAGGAACATGTTTGAAGTGGATGGAATATATTTATGTTGGTTAATTCGAGTTTTTGCGTGCTTTTTTGTATTTATTTGAATTTTTAATGGTCAGCATGTGTGAACTACATCTGAAGTTAATATGTACTTTTGAAGGCTGGAAGATTCTTCAGTTTATTCGTTTAGAGCTTCTTAATTTGACATTTTGGGATATGTTAAGGTATTTTTACGTTGTGACTTTAGTTGAATGTGTAGTTTTTACCACTGAACGTCACAATATTTCAAATTGTGGTTCATTTTATGATGCACATTTTTCATGTATGGTCAGCAGTCGCATACTTGAATATACAAGATAAATGAAAATGCAAACATATTCAAAATATTCAATTTTGTTATATTTTTGGTACGTTAACGTCTGCTGGTCGACATCCAAAAATGACGTACAAAAAGAAACGTAGAAGAAACTCCTAACCGCCAACACATGGAGAGTTAACACACGAGTAAATAAACATAAACGCTGACCAATATTATAAGGATGAAATAATGGGGCTGTTGGAGGACAAGGGGAAAAAGGTTCACGATCCAACGCAAGATAATGGAACGTAAAAAGCCAAGATATTATCGGCCAACATGACAAGATCGACTTACAACGAGCATCTGACAATGGTGGTCGTATAGGCTTTGCACATATAATAAAATATGTGAATAGGCGTGATTATATTTTTCACCCTAGTATTTGGGTTGGGCAACAATAAAATCAACTGTCTACGGTAATTTATTGTTATGATTACATTAATGAATTTTTTTCTCACGTTGCCGTAAGCAAACAAAATTTGTATTTACTTTGAATATTATTATTGGTGGAATTTTTAAGCTGTTTATAAAGTATGTAGCAGAGTTTTTTAAATTTAAAATGATTTTAAAGTCTCGATACATTTGAAAAAATTAATTCTTCGCCTTATTTGGGTTTAGCCCCCAACGCTGTGGTATTAAATATGTAGAAAATATTATTATGTTGATTTTAGTTTTTATGACTGTGTGAACTTCATATATGTATTTTATAGGAGTGAAATGGTGGAAGCTCCAAACGAAAGTGCACAGTAATTTGTTTTATAAGCGTAGAGGGAACCCCAAACTGCCCACACAACGCTATACGCTAATAAACGCTAACCAACACCAATTTAAAAAAGTCGTATGAAAAGCCGCAAAAGCTTGGCAACAATTTTTTAACCACAGGCAATTATCCCAATTAGCATGTAGTATTTACTATTCGAAAGTAAAGTTAGAGACTGAAGGATTAAATTTGTTTTTAGGATTTTTGTCGTATAATCGTTTTTAGGGAAACCGCGTTTTAAAACTGCAGTTCAAGTTCTAACAGTTCGGAATTCATTTACAATGGATAAACGGTGTAAGAATATCTCGGTTGTGTTTGAGCGATAACCAACCAAACATTAGTCATAATTAAACACCATTCATTCGAACACACCCTCCCTCCCTTACCCAGCATCACTTTTTTACACTTTAAATACAAAGCTTTTACTTTATTCGGTCATTATACACGTATCATCGTATACGTATTTGAATGAAATGCAAAAATGTGGACATGGGACGTTCCTTAAGTCCGTCCTTTGCTATTGGCAAATGGCTAATAGCTACTGTTCTGATGAGTTTAACCATTAATGTGTTTCATTATTCCAGTTTTAACACTAGCAATTTTACAAAATTCAACATAATGATTTGATGGTTCATTTCATCATAATCATTCAAAAACCATCAATTATTGCGGTCAGTTCTAAAACGATTTAAGTAAGTTATTTTGCACATTTATTGATACCTTCTACACATATTCACTTATTAAAATACCTGGTGCACTTAGTAGAACACTAAGTTAATCTTTTGAAAAGGAGTCTTTATTTTTCCTAATGTTTTTTTGAACACCCAACCAGGTCGTATCTCAGTTCCTTACAAATCATTGACAAAAAATCATATACTCTCAGTAGATCACTCAATCATTCACACACAGACATAGAACTTATAGAAATTGACGCTCTACACAACTTTATATACTGCACTACTTATACATTTTTACTGGTTGTCCATTGATAGACGCACTGACACAGAGCGTGTGTCAAATAATGGTTGAAAAGCACTAATATATTGGGTAATATATTTAGAAAGGAAGGATGGGTTTCAACGACAATGATTGACACTCGTTGAAACCCATCCTTCCATTTTACTACTTAATTTCTTAATTTTCTAGATGTTGCTATGATAAAAAAGTATTGAATTAGGGTGTCTATATTTTGATGATAAAAAACATAATTCGAAAAAAATGAGTTGTTTAGCCTGTTGATTGATAACACACAGCATAGACAATGTTATTTAGAGATACGCTCCTTGATAACAGCTAAAAAATGCAGACGGCAGCAATTTGTAAGGACCACTTACATTCATGTTTCTGCATATTCTAACACATTTTCACCTATATGGCGTGTGAAAAATTAGATTTTATGCATAGTTTCTCCTCTGTAAAATTAAAAGCATGAATCCGGCTCACAGGGCTCAATACAAAAATATTTTTCAAGGCAAATGCAAACTTTTTATATTTATATTTCTGTCTGTTCCGGCCCCTTCAAGTGTCCAGCGTGGCCCGGCTCCTCGATCTGGCGCCCAGATGAGTATGTCTTAAACGATTTATCGGACTAACTGCCATACCTTTTGACACTTTTTAAAAGTAAAAATATGTTATAATATGACATTGACAGCGTTAAATCTAAATTTTCAATAATATGTCGGAAAACGTTAAAGAATTTTAAAATATCTCGGTTTTTCGTGTTTTTTGCCATTCCAGGCTCAATAAATTTGTATCTACTTAAAACGACGTCCTAGATAATTTAATTAGCTTTCGAATGATACTAATTTGGTTTAACTAGGATAAATTGGCTCGATACCACAGCCAAAGTGCGTAAAAACACATTTTTTTCCAGATCTCAAAAGTGGCGCTATCTACAGTTTTGAAACTTTGCATGTCATCATCTCTAATAGAGTTGATTTAATACTGTTAATATGAAGTTTTAACTCAAAAGTTGTTTATGCCACTTGTCGAAAGTTCCTCATAATTAAGTGCTATTAAAACTTTACAACTCTCAAAACCTTTAATCTAATCAAGTTAAACAATTAAACAATTTACACGTTAAGAGTTAAAGGAGCAACGGGTCCAATACAGACAGACACCAAACACACACATATTTAAACGTGCATATGAATAGCTTGTTATTGCATGATGGAATTCAATATTCAAAAACCGTTGTATAAAGCTCTCTTTTGTTTGCCTACTGCTAGTTCCCCTTTGGGTAGATTATGTAATCCAATAATCTTTGGTTGCTTTTCATGAAGTAAATGAACAGGCCGGAATTTTTAAATACTTAAAACTATAAAAACGAAGCTTGCATTTCTAACTTGATATGTAATGATAGGTATTCTTCACGGACGGTGATGGTGATCCTTTTAACCGATGGATGCGCTGATGATGATGATCTTGGGAAGGTTCTTCGGGCGATCCTGTCTCTGTCCCTCTTCGTCTCTTTCATCCATAGTATGAGAGGCTGAGTTAATGACAAGGAGCTTTCCTGCAAGAAAAAAGTTATTGTCAATAGACTTATCACTTTCTAAATTGTATATCATAATAAAACAATAGTTATGTCTGCTTTAGCTATTTAGCTCCTACATGAATTACTACAGAGAAAACAACTGAGTGGGCGCTTGGATTTCTTCCATGAATGTTGTATGGTTTGTGCTGTGTAATTTATCAAGGAAATTATCAACCTGATAACTGTGATATAATCCATCTTTTCGTCAAAACTATCAAAAGCACTGTTGACTGGAAGCCAAGAGCCTCTAGTGACATGAGAATGGCTAGATTCACGTTCCATTTTAATCAATTCAAAAGTAATCCTGAAAGAAAGTAAAATCAATAAAATTAAATGGATACTCCACTTGGAATTTTATATTCAATTGCACACAGCATATTTCAAAATAAATTATTAATTTTGTATGCCACAAAATGAGGAAAGTCTGAAGGCACTTGGGTCAGGTAGGCGACAAAATAAAGGTGAGACAAAGGGTCAAGAATTTCCTCTCTTTTCCTGTTTTTGCTTGAGGCTGCTGGTTTCTAAGCCTTAATTCTGAAAAAATATGAAAGGATTTAACTTATAAATATCTCTCCCTCACTCAATTTTCTTTTAAAACATTCACTGCCCCCAGTTCAATCAAAATTCTAGTTCTAACTGGTTTAGTGAAGTAAGGAATGGAGAACAAATTGTCCTATTTACTTTAAACAGAATGGGAATTGATTTAATATTTGATTAGATTTTAAGAAATTATTACTGTATTTTAGTCTAAGAATTCCAATTTCACGCTGTAATATTTGAATGAGGTTCATCAGGAGAGGTTGCGATGATCCATGATAATTTTGATTCTGGATAATAGAAATTCAAAAAAAAACATCTTAATTATGCTAGCGAAATCCAACATGAAAGGAAATGATTATTGGGTTAAATAGCATAATGAAATAGAAACTCCACATGCAAATTTAATTGCAAGGATCAAAATTCAAAATAAATTATTAATTTTGTATACCACAAAATGAGGAGAGCCAGAGACATTTGGGTCAGGTTGGGGACAAAAGAATTTCAGGAAAAAAGGCTACGAATTGAATTTCATCTTAGATTGACTCTTTTATCCTTTTTTACTTGAGCATGCTAGTTTTAAGCCTTGATTCTGGAAGAAATAAAAGGAATTAACTCATAACTACCTCAATCTAAACTTTCATTTACAATATTCACGTTCCAGCTCAATCAAAATTCTGATTTTAACTGGTTTAGTCAAGTAAACCATGATAAAATACCCGCGATAGGCTTTACACACAAAGGGTTAAAAACTACAATTTCACAAGGTAAAATTTGCATGGGATTCAGAGTTAGGTAAAATAGCGAGAGTAATTCAAAATTTGAAATAAAAGTAGAATATATAAACACATCTCCGTGGCAAAGCTATTTATAAGAACATTATACCTAATAATTTTTACTCTAAGTTAACAAAAATCCTATTAAATCTTAACTATGTAAGGGAAATCCAAAATTAAAGAAACTAATTTGGGGGTTAAAATATTGTAAAATGGCTTTATTGTAATATCTTTCAGAGCCAAAAATTTCAAATATTACATATGTACCTTCCAGATAATGTTTCTTCAAATTGTTCAAATAACACGCTGCAAGTTTTGTTCGAGATGGGGAATCTTTTTTAGCTAAAATTCACTACCACTGCACTTGTTCCACTTTAAATTGAAACATGATGTAATAAACCACTGTTAAAATCAAAATTTTCGAGTTTTATTTCGTTTTCAAACAAAGACTCTCAACAAATTGTGTCTTGGGGAGAGCTACACAAAAATGTCTCGGCGTTGCTTCACCACCACGCTCCAAAGTGGACTAAGGCTAAAAGAGCTGAATGCCATCAGACAGAAATGTAAATATGATAGATTATTTTTAAATTTGACTTGTTGTCCTTCGTCAGCGTCCCTTTTTGAGTTTGAGTTTTTGTGCCATTCGTAAGTCACGCATAATAGTTTTCCTGCACAGGTACATGACAGAAAAGAATGTGCAAAGGTAGTTCTCCTAAAATACATGGCCTGGAGGGGGAAATTTATACAAGTATTCCTGGTTTGATGAAACAATGGAAAAGTACTGGTGGCTAGTAAAAAACCCTTTTAAACGTACATTTCTGAGAATAAGGGTTTACATGAGCTTTCTGATTACGTATAATATTTTACTGCAAAATGCAGGCTAATTATCCCCAATTACTTTTAAAACATTACACTTCGAAAAAAATTGTACTTCAATAATAATTGAAACTTGAGAAGAGGATTCAACTGGTTAACACTTTTTATCTCTCGTTCATGTGAAAAGTAAAATGTGTATAACAGTAAAAAAGAGTTCCGAGGAATTAGCATTCAGGCAGACCTTCAACCTTACAACCTTTTTCATTTTCCTTAGGTTTTGATTGGATTTTGGTGAATGCAGTGAACTGTAAGCTTGCCTTTATGTCAACGAGACTCAAGCAAGTGAAGTAAAATATTCACACTAAGGGTTTTTTGAAGTGTACACTGCAACATAAACAGGAATTTTAGAAAGGGTGGAAATACATTACAGTGATATGAACACCCAACAATCTTTTGACATGATGATTTATTACACATTTGTTTGATGCATGAAATGTAGAATACTAAGTACCTAAAAAACCGAAGAAAAACTATGTGTGTTTTTATCAGCTCTTTTTGTAAAATATAATTGTTCTTCATGAAAGGTTTTTTGTTTTAATTCCTCCTTTGTTCACACAGTTTACAATGAAGATTATCTCCAAAATCCATGAGACATGTAAATGTAAGTGGAAGAAGGAGGATGGCAAAGCAGACAGACAAAACCCTGCTGTGAATAAGTTGAGCCTGTTTTCTTTTAAATGCATTGATA
>JAHZNA010002262.1:0-13264 GCA_027743935.1 Sinodicranocentrus sp. ZH6
ACTTGGAACTAGCGAGTAAAAAGAGTTCTTGAAGAGCATCCGATGACTGAGATGGATTTTCCTGGTGCATCTTTTTAAAAGCTGCTGATGCTAAAAATTCCTTTGGCTTCCTAAAAAAATAAATTTTCAGATAAAAAGCTTGAAGCTTAAATGCTTAAAGAGAGCTGTAACTAATTATCATTAACTTACGCCATCAATACAGCAGCTGCTTTAGACATTAGATCCTTCATTGAGGTCACCTTCTTTGCGAAAAGAAAAATACCAAATGCCCCCTCCACGGTGAAAAATTCAACGTTCTTCTCCAGCAAAATGGATGATATCTGCTTCTCGAGTGATTTGATGTCATACTTGTGACCTGCTTGGAGAAGTTCAAGAGCAACTTCGACATTTTCAAAGGCTTGGTCTACTTCAAAAGTGTAAATATAATCCAGCAATGCTTTGACCCCGTTTTGAGTCATGTCTTGCAATTCAATTCGATTTGTTTTCGCTTCCTTCATATCCACCTCCAGCATTGTAGCAAAAACCGAGCTGTGAGCTTAAAAAACAATACTTTTGTGTAAAGCAATTAAATGATAGAATGCATTTTCCCTTTTATTAAATGTTACCAGCCAAAAATGTTTTGTTGCAATCAAATTCGCTGCCATTTTTTGCTACAATTACTACATCACTGTGAATTTTGATATCAAGAATTTTTCTATTGATTCGAATCAAAGCCCTTTCCTCGGTGTCGGGGAGTGGAGTAAGTTCTCCGCCTGAAATGCTTCCCGTTTGGTGTGGACCTCCGTTAGCAATTAATGATATCCATTCCGTCACGTGAATATCAGGATTATCTCCGAAGTCGTCATCCAGTAGTATGTCGTAATCAAACTCGACGTCTTGCACCTCCGCAAAGTTTCTTCCTTGGATACATGCTTCATTCACTGGATCAATAGGAAAAGGAGAAGTGTACGGGGATCGGGAAATCGGGATTTCTTTAAACGATAAAAGAGTTTTGAGAATCATTAAAATTTCAAATACATTTACAAATGGACCAGCAAAAACATGGAAATGAAATGATAACCAAACACGTTACCAGCAAAAAGAACTGGTGGTCCACCCGACATCCCTTGATCTCCATCTGATATGCAAAATCCCATGACAAGCCTAATTTTTAATCCTTCGAACCATAGTGAGTCCAGGTCTTGCCAGAAACAGCCGTGCACTCGAACAATGCATTTTTCCGAATTTAAAGGACAGTGAGGATTCCTCTTAATGTGAATACATAATCTCCTGTGGTAAATTTAAGCACAATAATTAAAAACAAAATATATTATATTATACAATACATTATAAAGTAAAATGAAGTTCGTTTGATTACCTTTTAGTTTGACCATGGAATATTTTTGTACGGTATTCTTCAAATGACGAGTTTCCTCTCGAACAATTCTCGTATCTGCTTCCTCAAACTCTACTTCAGTCTTCAAGATTGTTTCCCCGGAAGTAAATACTTGAGCTGAGGTTGAGAACCTTGAGATGTTACTAAGAAGTATGAGCTCCATTGTTTCGAAAAACAAATTCAAGCTTTCGAAAACTACGGAAACGTGTTGTGGTGAAAGTCTGGCTGACAGCTGATACAAAATAGTATGTTGGTTGGTAAAAAAGCCTATATTACCGCTTCACATTGTGAGGATAGACGGTGGAGAATCCACGGCATCAGGCACGCCGTCCAGTGCAGAATACCAGAACCAGATGCTGGGTCCGCAACACTATTGTTCCACAACCTCAGCACCATGAAAACATTTTTTTGATACTATAATTTACCATCGCCAGGTTTACAGCACCAGAACTAGGTTATTTAGTTTAGTTAGTGAGACGGCTAGAGTAAGACGGTCTAACTTAACGTTACTGTACTGAATACTGAAATATTGGGTCACGTACCATGGTAAATCATATATTAGCGGTCAACCCTTGACCTCAACATTTAATATAGTCCTGAAACGAGACATTTGGTGCTGTTGAATAGCAAAATAGGGCTGCCATCTGCCATAGTATTATTTTTATGGTTTTAGAGCTGTATACCTGGTGCTGGTATCAATAGTATTTTTCAAAACATTTTCATGGTGCTTGGTACTCTGTATCCGATGCGGCTTCTGATGCTAGCACTCACTCACGATTTGTTAAAAGCCCCATGCATGTAATCGAACATCCACAATCCACAGTGAATTAACTATAGTCCACATCCATTAAAATATAGTTGATGGCCATTTAACTATAGTCGACAGTCAATTAACACGAGTCGACTGGCAATTGACGATAGTCGACGGACATTTAACAACAATCGAAAGTCAACATACTAACATCAAAGAGTAGTGAACTGTGTTTGGGTTGGGTCCAACTACCTGTGTACTGTGGACCAATTACGTAAGTGCTATGCACCAACCACCTGGTTCTTGTAGACCAATTACCTGACTGAGTGCTATGTATCGATGTCCTGGGTGCTGTGGACTCCCACCACCAAGGAGGTGATAATGATTATGCATTTTATTTGCCTGGATAATGATAGGATCGGTCTTGGAATGCCCCGTTGCTCATAGATGCACTTTCATATACTGCTCGCGGGAAAGAGGGTTTCGCATATTATTCTCACTCTCTGGCTGGATTTTGATTTGGACAAGAATACATCCAAATCCAATGCAACAACACTTCTTCAAAGGAAAACAAAAGTTTCTCCCAAAGCTGTGCTTTTGCTTCAATCCAAAGTTGTAGTTAGTCGAAGTTAAACGCCTAAAGTCGACTAAATTCTAGATTAATTTTTATCAGGAAAAAGCAATGGAGATTCTACTTGTTGATAATTGTTTGTTTACTGCTACAAGATTCCTGTCAAACGACACACTTTTGAAGT
The DNA here is from genome assembly GCA_027743935.1 of Sinodicranocentrus sp. ZH6. Lineage (NCBI taxonomy): Eukaryota > Metazoa > Arthropoda > Collembola > Entomobryomorpha > Entomobryidae > Sinodicranocentrus > Sinodicranocentrus sp. ZH6. Next base: position 2,882 of record JAHZNA010002262.1, read on the forward strand.
GTAAAGTATTCAACCATAAGCCTCGTATTCTACGGGGAAACGAGTGGCATGACGAGTACATCAAAAAAGTGTTGGAAACCTCCAAAGGGCAAGATTGACTACAAGCTTATTTCTTTGCTTTCAGTTTAAGTATTTTTTGCAAAGAATCAATTGTAAGTTTTATTTTTCTTTCAGGAAGGAGCACTGTATTCATATTAAGAAAAATCCAGCTGATGAAAACAATGTAGAAAAAGGCGTGATTCGTTTGCATGGATTCTTCTCGGAGAATTTTGAGACGATGTGGATGCCAGGTTTAAGAGTCCGGATTCAAGTTTCAGTTGATTTTGACAAGACAGCCAATGGGAAACTACAGATGTTTGCAGGTAGTTAATTTGTTATTTTTTAATTGCTACATAAAAGTCGTATTCTCTGTATGACAAATGAATACGAAAAAAATAAATCTTTCAGAAATCCCGATTCCCAGAGCTTCGGAAAGATCTTCAACGGTTGTAGATTTCCTTACTGAAACGTGCATTTCAAACGGAGTGTTCTTAGAGGCAACAGACGTTTCGGTTCGCTGCAATTGGTATCGCCTATTCGATCCTGGCAATAATAATTGTTATATCGATAACCCTACATTTCATGGATACGCAACTATCACCCTTCTCACTGACAGTAATGACTTGAATGTGAATGAAAATGTTCAACTCGCCATATTAAACAATCCTTCACGTGGGATTGCTCTAGTGAGCATTAATAGAGCAATTCTAGAATCCAAGGTTTACTCCGATGTCATTATTTCCGCCAACGATGGCTCTGAACATGGTTGCAATAAACACTTCCTCATAGGTATTTGAAAGAAAATTAATTAATTAAGTAGACAGTTCAGTCACTGTTACCTTACATTCGAATTTTGTGACTTATTCCATAGCCCAAAGTAGTGTGCTCAAGGCCATGCTAGAAACAGACATGATGGAGTCAAAAAAGAACAAAATTGAAATGAAAGACATGTCATCCGACGGTGTCAAGGCTCTACTCGAATATCTTCACACTTTTGAACTGGATCGGGCCATCGAAAAATGTGAACTAGCTTTAGAGCTACTTGAGGCAGGACATAAGTATGACATTGAATCCTTGGAGAAGGACGTTTCATCTCTGATTTTAAATCAAGGCGAGGATTGGTTTTCCGTCGACATGGCATATGGTCTTTTCCTCTTTACAAGGAAGGTGGACGCTATGAAGGACATCAAAATGAAGGCTGTTTTCATGCTTACGAAGTAAGTAATTCAATATTTTGTACAACATAAATACAGTGCATTTTATATTTTTGAATTTAAATTCCTTTTTTGATTGATTTCCAGAAAACCAAAGGAATTCCTGGAGTGTAAGAATTACGTCGAAAAACAACGGAAAAATCCAGTTGAAGTTTCTGATGCTAGCAAGGAGTTATTTTGTCTTGCATTTATGAAATGATGTATGATGATAATGTTTGGTAGTGAACTACGTTACGGCTGTTAATGATAATGACAATTGTATAATTGTATTCTAATTTATGAGCCGGCTGATATTAGTCTAATCTGTGCCAGATTAACCCACCAGATAAAAATGACCACAATTATGGATTATTGCAATTATTAGAATTAAAGAAATGTTGAACGCTTATATATAAAACTACAATGTTAAATTAAAATATAATATTATTAATCAGAAATTCGAAAAAGTAGAGAATAAGACTAGCTTTCCATTTTTATTTAAATCCCCATCTTACAATGAATGGTGTCAACAGTTTTCACTCAAAAAAGACGATAAAAATAAAATCTCAATCTCAATCAAGCAAATCATTTGCCAAGCTAATGCAAGAGCTAAGAGCATTTTTCATCTTTGTACTTTTACTTGACTGCGTCACCAGAAGTTATTGTGAAATATTTCTTAGCATGTTGTTTGTAGCATTTCGATTTTGGCATTTTTTATAAACTGGAGACTGGATACTTCGCCAGCATAATTTCGATCCTATCTTCACTGCTGGCTTATGAATATTGGGGAAAATGGATATAGACGGTAGATCATGCTCAGAAACTATTGAATAAATGAATGATGAATTCTGAATGGAATAAATGCAATTTATAGAAGATTAGGTATATTTAAGTTCATCGGGCGTATTTCCTAATTGAAGCAAGACTTGAAAGCATTTCCATAATCCATGTGTCGCATTATTTTTGATTCTGGCATAGTATTTTTTTTCCACTTTTGAATATATTTTGCGGGATAATGTGGCTTAGTTAATTCTAAAATGACATCATACGGTTACCAGAAGAATGACTTTACTCTCGTGGAAATCGACCTTAAAAACCGAGCTCTTCACTGCCGGCTAATGTATCGGAAAAAAGAGTGTAGAGATGTAGACCATGTTCAAAAGTTGTCAAAAAGAAGTAAGTGGGAATAGGGAATGGGACCAAGCATAAAGCAGAGGTGGAGGATTTCAAGTTTTTATCGGTCCCAATAAAAGATGGAAAGGAGAAAGCTGAATTGAAAGAAGTTTATATTACTAGGGAGCAACAATAGCAATGATAAATAGTATTAAATACGCAGATTAGATGTTGTTTCGAAAAAAGCAGTAAGGATGCCATAATAAAAAACCTTTACGTGGTTACTTTGTGCGATTTTTGCGCGATAGTAAATTTTCCAGAGATTGGTAAGCAGCATTTATTTATGTTCTGTTCTGATTATCTGACTTTACTCATTAAACATGCTCGGAGATTGATAGGGTTTGAGATAAAGCAGATTCATTTTTATAAATTCCTAAGTACGTAGAGCTGTCAACATACCAGTCAACAGTTCCAGTATTCACGTATACCAAGACCAGGTCAGACGAAAATATATAACTTGTGATTTAAATATCAAGCATAACTACCAAAAATAATTTTTAGCATTGCTTTAATTCAGTTTATAGATTTTTACAGGTTTAGAAAGACAATGGAGATTCTACTTGTAGACAATGCTCATTTCACTTGCTACAAGATTCACCTCAAGAGACACACTGTTGAAATGTTCAGTACCCAACTATAAATCTCGTACTGTGCGTGGAAACCAGTCGCATCGCATGACGAGTACATCAAAAACGTGTTGCCAGCGTCGAATGGGCAAAAATAAATGATAATTTATTTTTCGCAAAGAAACTAATTATAAGTTTTATGGGATATTTCAGAAAGCAACACCGTATCCATATTAAGAAAAATCCAGCTAATGCAACTGATTACAGCAAATGTGGGTTCGCTTGCATGGATTCTTCTCTGAGAATTTTATTCAGACTTTATGGATGGAAGGGTTAAGACTACGGATTCAACTTGCGTTTTCTATAAACTCGACAAATGGTACATATGTATGTGGAAGAATCCCTCTACAGATGTTTGCAGGTTTAGTTCGTATCTGGTTGTTATTATTTATATATTTTTTATGAAAGTTATGAAACAGAATAATTGGTACAAATAAACATTTCAGAAATTCCGATTCCCAAACCATCGGATAAATCTTCATCGGCTGTAGATTCTATTAATGAGAAATGCATTGCAAACAATGTGTTTCTAGAAGCGGGTGACATTTCAGTTGTTAACTGGAACAATCTATTTTATAGCAGTCTGGGTAATAACCCCGTAATTCATGGATGCGCAACTATCACTCTTCTATCTGACAGAAATGATGAATTACATAACACAGAAAATGATCAACTCGCCGTTTTCAACAATGCTTCGCATGGAAGCACACGCATAGCTAGAAAGATTCTTGACTCCAAGCTTCTTTCAGATGTAACCATTATCGCTAAAGACGGCTCTGAATTCGACTGCAATAAAGTCTTCTAGGCAGGTATTAAGTTTGAAAATAATTTAATATAGTTCTTGAATTATAAACTTCAGCATTACTTTTTCACCTTGCAATTTATTTTAGCTCAAAGTAATGTCACTAATGTCTTAATGGCCATGCTGGAGACGGACATGAAGGAGTCAAAAACAAACAAAATTGAAATGAAGGACGACATAACATGCGATCAAGGCTTTACTGGAATATCTTTTCACTTTGAACTGGAGCAAGCTATTGAAAAATGTGACATTGCTTTAGAGTTACTCGAGGCAGGACATAAATATGACATTGAGTCCTTGGAAAAGGAAGTTTCATCTCTGATTTTAAACAAGGATGAAGATTGGTTTTCGGTGGATATGGCGTTTTGCGTTTTCCTCTTTACAAGAAAGGTTGAAGCCATGAATGACATTAAAATGAAAGCAGCGGAGATGCTCATGAAGTGAGGAATTAGTCATATTAGATAAATCATTTATATTTTTTTCCATTTTTATTCATTGTGTTTGATAGGAAACCAAAGGAGTTCTTAGAGTGCAAAGCATATGTAAAAGAAGAGCAGGAAAGTGTGGCTGAAGTTGCTGATGCAACCAAGGAGCTATTTTGTCTTGCATTTCTAAAATGATTCATATTCCTAATGTTTGTTTGTCGTACATTATTGGACATAAAAATGTAATGGAATAAATATGTAGCAAAAAAATATCAGATTGATGCACATGCATAAAGTTAATTTACTCCATTTGATCTCTGCGTGTTTGAAGGTGAACTCAATCAAGGGCAATCACACTTACCTTGTGTTACCTCTATACGTTTTGGATTTGCGTCATTTGCCTGAATGTTGAAAAATAACTATATTTAGTTGCAACAAAGTCATTCGTCATTGTCATCTGGGATATTTGTGAAAGTTTTATCGTCGTGGAGTGAACCGAAGTTCCCCTACCTTGTGATGTGATAGTGATGATAGTTAGATAAGCCCACCAGAACAGTAGAGTAACCTTACCAATGCATATGTTGTGTTACAAACAGCCAATTTGCGTCATTGACCATGTTGAGCTGCTTGATATTCGTTATTTCGTCTGCTCTGTGCTAGATTAACCCACCAGATAAAAACGAAGCTTATCGATGTTTCATTATGATATACAACATGAAAATATGTAATTATTAGGATGAAAAACAACTTGAACATTTTAAATATAAAGCTCGGACTGACTCGGAAAATATTTGACTAGGCATTTGTATTTAAATATTTAATTCAACCTTAAAACATTTCGATATAAATTAGTCTTGACTCTCAACTATTCCTCTTTCCAGACAACATATTTACGTGTTTTTGAAAAATGTGCTTGTAGCCAATGAGCAGGAGCATACTCAAATTCAGATTGATTGCCAATGCAAACAACTCTGCAGAAAAGAGCAAAATACTAATAAGCGTAGCGGCAAAAAGAAACAAATGAATCATACTGATAATGATAATCAACGTCACCTTTAAATATCGGCTATCAATTTTTTGTAAACGTTAAATCCCCTCATTCACTATAAGCTAAAAAGCTACCTACAATTAATCACTAGCTAAGCGCACCACTTCCTTGTTCTTTTTTCATTTTACCAGATTTTAAATTTATATAATTTATACAAATGATTCTCCCAAAAGTTTTGATTTCTATCGCTTTTATTCTCCATTTCTCCGGGATAATAATTTTTTTGTCAATTTCACCTCAGCAAAATGGTTCCCACATCAAGATTTTCACTTTCAGTTTTAAATTTGAAGAAAAATCCTTATAGATTCTCTCTCAATTCTACTGCCATGCGTCATAAATTGTGAGATAAATAAATTCTATTTCTACTGTCATAAATTCCTGGAGTGATTTCTAAAACAAAATCAGAATTTATCTTTTTCACATTTTCTGGATTCGTGCTTCAATACACTTACGACGTTTCGGTTGATCTCATTGTCAATGATGAGCTGAAATGGGTTTCTCTTTTTGAACAGATTAGTGACCCTTTCATTACTGGACGAAAACCATTACTCCTTTTAAAGAAACTTGTAAAAAGTGATAGACCACAGACAGTCGGCTAATTCAGACAATTTTAGGGAATCACTTTCCTTCTCGTTCTCCACAGAAAGGGGAATTTCGCTGCAAGCAATGGATTTCCAAGAATTCTTATCAAAATCCGATGACTTCTCCATGTACCATAAAGTATACATACATTGAGCAGTATATGTCCCTCTAAATATTTTTCTCCTTGACTATGCAATTGCAACTTGCAACTTACTTATCAGTTTAATACATTAATACGAGCTAACTTCAATCCTTAGGTAAGTAAGTAGTATGCAAGAGTATTGCATATTGGAAATGGGACTGAGAAATGAGAAATGTGGAACTTGACAGTAAGCTGAAGTGTGCAGTGCTCATACTTTGCTGTCTCATCTTGTGGAGGATCTTTTATGAAATGATTCCCAGTGAGGAGGAATCTACATGCATATATGTACTAGGAATCCTTGGTAGCTGCCTATGTACTACGGGGTACAAAGGTTTTTCGTCTTTTTCTTGCTTGGAATGTTGAGGAATCTTTGCTTTTGAGGTGACTCAGATTCAGTTGTGTGTATCTGTCATGCATTAATTTATCCCAACACAGATGTGCTGCAGTTGAGAGCAAGAAATAGAGCAAACATGATTGATACATTTGGTATATTATTCTTATTCCTAAGAAATACATATCATTGCTAAAAATGAACGCAGATGTAAACCCATTTAATGTTGACAATACAGAAAATGATCCAGTAAAGTAGAGTATGGCGATTATATTTAGATGAGTAAATCTTGTAGACGAGTGTAGTTTTTACTACTACATACAAACAATATTTTATCGCACACAATAATACATCCACACTCCTGTCTTCAGAGGAAGCAGTAGTGTTTTGTAAGAGATGTTTCTAAGTTGTAATGTTTAAGAAGTTTGTGCATTAATGTGCCTTTTTCAACATTTAAATCAAACGTCTAAACTCTAAAATACGAAAATAAGTGCAAATAAATATAATATCACAGGGTTTTGTTTGTGGAATCGATATTTTGTCCTTCTGGATATTGCGTGAAATATGTTTGTTTTCTAAAACTAGAGGGACGTTTGATTGAATATACAAGCCACAAAAGCTTAAATGCACAAATATATTGTTGCGTAAATTCCATAAGTTGAGTTCATAGTCTAGCAAAAAAGGAAAAAAAACAATGGAAATTCTACTTGTTGACAATTATCCTTTAACTGCTGCAAGATTCACTTCAAGCGAAACACTTTTGAAGTGTTCAATACCCACCTATAAACCTCGTGCTGTACGTGGAAACGAGTCGCATAAGGAGTACATCAAAAAAGTGTTGGCAGCATCGAATAGGCAAGAATAAATGCTAATTTCAGTTTTTTTAAAAAAAATTTGCTATGAAATTAACTACAAGTTAATGCGATCTTTCAGAAAGAAATACTGTGTCCATGTTAAGAAAAATCCAGATAATGCAAATGATCACTACAATTGCGTGGTTCGTTTGCACAGATTCTTCTCAGAAAATTGTGAGTCGTTGTGGATGGAAGGGTTGAAAGTTCGGATTCAACTTGCATTTTCTATAAACGCAACAGATGGAACTAATGCATGTCAATTTAGTCCTCTACTGATGTGCACAGGTATTTCATTAATTGATTGTTATAAATCATATTTCCTCTTAGGAAACTTTATATCGAATTAAATCTTTCAGAAATCCCTATTCCCAAAACTTTGGACCCATCTTCAGCGGCTGTAGATCGCGTAAATGAAACTTGTATTACAAAAGGAGTGTTTCTGGAAGCAACCGATGTTTCGGTCTACTACTGGAACCACCTATTTCATTCCAGTCTTGGTAATAACGCTTTAATTCGTGGATGTGCAACTATAACCCTTCTCTCTGAAAGCAATGACTTCAATGACGACGAAAATGATCAACTCGCCGTTTTCGACAATCCTTCACGGGGAGTCGCTCGCATTAACAAAGCTATTCTTGAATCCGGGCTTCATTCCGATGTCGTTATTATAGCCAAAGACGGCTCTGAACACAAGTGCAATAAAAACTTCTTAGCGGGTATTTAAAACTGAAATGAATTAATTGAGAGTATTTCCGGGAATATTAAAATTGCATTTGCACATTGTGATTTATTACTAGCACAAAGTGGTGTTCTCAAGGCTATGCTGGAGGAGCCAAAAACCAACAAAATTGAAATGAAGGAAATGTCATCCAACGGTGTCAGGGCTCTACTCGAATATCTTTACACTTTTGAACTGGATCCGGCCATTGAAAATTGCGACATTGCTTTAGAGTTACTTAAGGCAGGAAATAAGTATAAAATAGAATCCCTGGAGAAGGAAGTTTCATCTGTGATTGTAAATGAGGATGAAGAATGGTTTTCCGTGGATATGGCTTTCAGTCTTTTCCTCTTCACAAGGAAGTTAGGCGCTATGAAGAACAAGAACATCAAAATGAAAGCAGCTTCGATTCTTATAAAGCGAGTGAATAATATATTTTGGGGGAAAACATTCTATTTCTCGATTTTAAATCCATTTTTCATTTGCAGAAATCCAAAGGAATTTCTGGAGTGCGAATCTTACGTCAAGGAACGACAGGAAAATCCGGCTGAAGTTGCAGATACGACACAAGAGCTGTTCTACCTTGTAGCTACGAAATAGTTTACAATGGTGAGGTTTGTAGTCGTGGAATGCTGGGCAGAAAAAGTATGTAGCAAAAAATGATCAGATTCGATGCATTTACTCCATTGGATCTCTGCATAATTGAATGTGAACTCCACCAAGGGCAATCACTCTTGTATATATTATTTATGTGATCACCATGCACTAGTGACTTCTGTCATTTGTCTGAATATTGAAAAATAAATTCATGTAATTGGAACAAAGTCATTGTCATCATTGGTAGAAGATTTGTGAAATGTGGAATAGACCGACGTCTTCTGTGCATAAAGATACATAGATACATGCCTGCCAGCAGATAAGCAGTAACTTCACCAATTCATAGATTTCATGAATATCGAGCATATATATTCTGTAATTATTAGAATAAAGGTGAAAATAGTCATTTTCCTGACACTTAATTTGAAGGTGAACTCATGTGAAGGCAATAGAATTGAGCTTCGTTTATTTTGTCTTGTCACCGATCAACAGAGCTATTTCACAAGAACATATTTTTACAAGGATTCTTCCTCTGCTGGATATGTTGCTGAACTGTGTTGATAAAATTATATTATCAGAATATTCACCTTCACCCTTCTCAGCCTGGTAACATGCATAATACATACACGTGTATTCATTGTTTATCCAGATTTTTTCTCTCTTTATTCTACTCTGATTTCTTTACCTCTCGTATTCGTATCATATTTCATGAATATTTTGCACGATATTCAGCTAAATATAAAATTTACTCACAATTTATCCCCCACATAACTGGAAGGTATGGTATTAGTAATGTTCTACAAGATCATATTTTGTTATCAGTGTTCTTCATTTTGACGGTTTGAAGTAAGCAAAGTAGCCATATGACCGTAGCACGAGACTTGCCAGTATTTTTTCCCCAGTACGACATTTGCCAGCACACAATTACCAGTGCGACATTTCCCAGTATATATACACATTACCAGTGCATACAATTTGCCAGCCATGTCATATCCCAGTTTGGGCGTTTGCCAGTTTTGTGGTAAGTTTCGATTGATTGGTTAGGTTAATAGGGTAGATAGTTAGGTTAGGTTAATAGGCTGATGCAACATTGAGCATTACTATTCCCATGCAAATGGATTGAGCATTACTATTCCCATGCAAATGGATTGAGCATTACTATTCCCATGCAAATGGATTGAGCATTACTATTCCCATACAAAGGGATTGAGCATTACTATTCCCATGCAAAGGGATTGAGCATTGCATTTCTATGTAATACTGGTAACGATCAGACTGGCAGCTGCCTTCCCTGACTAATGTCCATGCTGGCATTTGGTATATGCTGGGAAATGTAATACTGGCAAATTTCGTATTGGCAAGTGGAAACTGGCGAATGAATACTGGGTAATGACGTGGAACCGCCATGACTCCGAAGTTCGAAGTAACTCAATTCGAAAATAACTTTAGTCTTATACTACAGGCGTAAATTTTTCAAGTTGACTAGGAGTAGATTTACAAAAGACACCAATAAGCTATGGATATTCTAATTGTGGACAATTATCCGATTACTGCTTCAAGATTCACGACAAGTGAGACACTTTTGAAATGCTCAGTACTCAATTATCATCCTCGTACTGTAGTGAAAGCGAGTCGCATGAGGACTCCTCATGTTGGAAGCGGGCAACGGGCAAGAATAAAAGCTAATTTGTTTTCTTCCAGTTCAATTATTTTGACAAAGAAACTAATTGTAAGTAACTTTTATGTGATCTTTTAGTAAGAAATACTGTATCCGTACCAAGAAAAATCCAGCAAACAAAAATGATGACTATAAATGCGTGCTTCGTTTGCATTTGCATGGATTGTTCCCAGAA
>JAHZNA010002263.1:0-13971 GCA_027743935.1 Sinodicranocentrus sp. ZH6
GTTTAAATTTGCTGCTCCACTAATCCTTAGTTTGGTATTTGAACAATTTCCAGATGAAAGCCCTTTCCCGTACATGAACTGGTTAAAATCTAATTTTACTTGACAAATTCCTCTGCCCTATTCCAGACCAATAATTTATTATCATTAATACAAAAATTAACATATATTCAACTAATCATCCTTTTGCATTTACCCTGGGAAGGGCAAAAGAACACGATCTATTGGACCTTGTCAAGTCCGTAGAATTCTCTCGGATTTCAATTGTCCCAATTCCATTTCCACATGTTCTTGTAACTATTATAAATCAAGTATTTATGCAAGATTATCTATTTAGGAGAGTGCAATGCACTTAGTATTTGTAAAGGACCATTTACTACAATCATTAATATTACATCGACAACAAGCTCCAAATCCTTGAGCACATACGCCCACCGAAACCCCTCCACTTTGGCGACAGTCTTTCCTACAGAAAAAGTGTGAATTTCATTGAATTTCCCCGTTTCATTCTCACATTGAGTCATTTCTCTAACGATTACTCAGAATATAAAAAAAAAACTCTTACGCCGACACACAAACTCCACTGCCAGTAGAAGTCGAACAAGGCTCGTTAGGGAATTGGATGAGGAAGTATGGGAAAACTGCATAGAAAAGAAAAAACAATAAAATTATAAAATGCACCTATAAGCATGTATCAGAAAATCCTCCTCTGACGGATCTGATCTTAACAAAAGATAAAAATGATGTCACAAGTTAAACCTATATTGTGTACAAAAATGTTAATTAATTAGTGACAAGTGTGACACCCGCATTTAATGGAAAATTTGTTCCGCTTTAGAATGAAAACTCCTATTGTGTACAAAAATATATGTTTCAAGTCTTGCTACTACATGTGCAGATTCTATCATATAACTCGTTCAAGGCTAGCAATGTAACCCCTTTCTTAGTTAATTAAATTATTCAACTGTTGCTGCACACGTTTTGTAAAAACAAACCGACAAACAGGTTTGCACCTCAAAACCAGTTTCACAATCCCGTCCTGCACTAATTCCTCAAGGAGGAAACTAGACTAATATTAGGTTTTAATTGTATTTAACGCCAACACACGTACTCCTTGATTTCCTCATTGAGAAATTTCCATCCTCCGATTTACCCCCTTCACCATCCTCAGGGCCTAAAGAACGGGACAAGACCTGTGCTGCCGAGATCCCGACAAGTGTTACCACAAGAACGACTCCAAATTGCAACCCAAGAGGAAACAAAAACTTTCCCATTTTTCAGTCAGAGTGGTTTTCAGCTTTGAAAAAAAAAGTAAAAATCGAGTGGAGGAAACAAGCAATATTATTTTTTACCGTTGCAGGTAAAATATCTTCTCGAGGAGATATCACCCTCAAGTGCAACTGCAGTTTCAACTTTGGTTGAATATTTATAAGTGTTAAAATTTTATGTTTACCCGAAAATTTCACATTAGAGTGAAGAACACTGGGGAAAAGTAAACATGTAAAAATGACTTATCTGTGTCATTTATACTTATTTTTCACTTTAAAATATTTTCGTTTTTGTTTTGACAGGAAGTGGAATGGAAAAGTAAGTTGTGATTCTTCTTCAAGGTAAAGCCATTTGCATTTTTCGAGCAGGAAAAACACTTCCATTAAGATGTTTATCTGGTACAGTTGAAGAGAGAAAAAACTGAAAATGGAAGTAGTCTTTTTAACAGGTTATCTTTAGCAATTTATTAAAAATTCTTCACTTCAAATGAAAGTAGAGCATCGGAAAATATTTCATTTTATCGATAACATCCCACTTTTTTCAACATGATCTAGGATAACACATCATTTAATTTTGAAAAATCTTCAAACAAAAACTTCACATTTTAATATATTTTTCCTTAACACGTCATGTTTGTCAACGTCGGTCTCCTTTTCTCAGAGGCTCTTGTGTTATCTCACGTTTTGAAGTTGAAGAAAAGTGTAAAAATATATTTAAAAAAAACACTGAAAGCCATACAGGAAGTGGCAAGGGAAAAGTTGGCCATGGCACCCCTCATGTCACACTTTAGTCCGGCTTGTGTCTTGTTCGTCTACCACATTTTCTCACGCGTAGCCTTCCCTCTATACAGAGTGCACTGACATTATAGTGCGAGCTATGAGACTGTCTTATAAAATAATCTTGTCTTCTTTTTTTATCCACTTCCTCTCTTTCTTTTTCCTTGTCAAGTTGATTTGGTTGGACCTTCTCCTTCAAAATATCTAGGTTTATGACACAAAAGACCTGATTCTTCTCGAGACGTCGGGTCGGATATAATTTCTCCCACATTTCATTTCATAAATGACGAAAATTTTTGCAAACATGAGGCATCATCCATTCATATTTTACGAAGGCATATATATATCCTTTCCCTAGTTTTTTGAAACAATAGACATTTTCTTCCCTCTCAATAACATTTCCTCTATTGCCTTGTTAGAAACTCGAGTAATAGTTATGCGAACATTACACACTTATTGTTAGGATCGTTAAGGATTTTATTTATGACAAAAATAACCTTTCTCCCTGTATGGTTTGCTTTATGAGAGGGACTCTTTTTTCGAATCCAGGTCGATCCTTAATTCAATGCTTCAAGGACAATCAATCGAGAAAAGAGAGGTTGACAGCAGGGAAAGAAGAAAATGGGAGCAATCACATAATCTTATTGGCTTCCGGTATTCCTCATTTTTCACAAGTAAATCATTTTTATACCACGAATAAAAATTTTCCTGACATTGATTTTCCTATTGAGGGATCTTGATTGTACAACTCATTATTCATTTCAATACATCTTGAGAAAGCATCTCCTTGGGATTGTGTAGCAGCACAGTGGGAATTTGTAATTACAAAGTATACTACTATGAAGATAAGGTAATAATGGGGTGACGTTGACAGGGGTCGTTTGTCGTCGTAATCTTTGCATAATAATCAGGTACAATGTCATTACAACGTTGGATCGATGTACACAAGGTTAGTCAAAGGTGTTACAAGGGTGACGTGTGAACAAGTTTCGGAAAGTAGTACAGATAGAACTTATTTAAAATAAGGGTGGTTTAAACAGCGAAAATCAATGGATCAATCAATGATTAGACGCCAATAAGCAAATACTTTGACACATTATTAAGCATTCCATTACCAGATTGGTTTTTTTCTTCTAGTTAGAATACGGAATTGGATTGGGATGAATCATATTTGTAATACACTTACGAATCATTTATAATTTGAAATATAATTACCCAATCCGATATCCTAACCCTCCTAGAAAATCATTATCATCATCTCATAATAATTTATCGTCCTCATTACCCCAAATAACCCCTTCAGTCCGACACAAGTGGACCACCAGTGCAGTGACTAATGCAGCAATTGACTCGACCGGAAGTCAAAATTATCAATTATCTTTCCCCTAATCCTCTACTCCCATCATTTTCTTATCTTATGCAATAAAATCAGAGCACCCACAGAAAAAATGAGACCATTAAGAAGCTGATCAATCTGAGAAAAACAAAAGATTAATCATTTCACCACAACCCCGATAAAAAGCCCACAATTTCATTACCATTGTGAACACAATGTTATCACTCAACTCAAGATTTACCCACAAACGTTGTTTCAACGAAAGGTACACACTTTGCAGCACCGCGCAATCGACAACGTCCGCAATTTCCTGGCTTTTGTTTTTTACATAATAATCACCCCATCTGCAAAATCCGGATCTAGTAAGGAGACACATGCAAAAAGAAGATTATCAAATCGGCACTCTCTCAATAATATCCATCTTTTGCGTGTAGGTATGATATCATAACGCATTACATATTTTTTTAATAAGTGTGCTTTTATGCCAGGAGGAGCAAGACAATAGAGGCTTGTTCACAATGCTCTGAATGGAATACGAAATGAAGCCAAGCACACGTATTTCTCTTTATGCGTTTTAGTTGCACCCACAGCATATTACTAACCTGCTTCTGACCGACTTGAGAAATCTCCCACAATTCATTAAGCAAAGCCGGTTTAATGCATTTCCGGGGCTGGCATTTGAATGTGTCTTTCTTCATGTAGTTTTTTCAAACATTATAAAACACATGAGGTTTTAAGCGGAGACCATACGTAACATACAATTTTCCCATAACATCTTCCCCTCATATTTTCCCCCTTAATAATGCATCAATTACGGGTAAACTAGGGAAAAATAGAAATAATGGTAATAAGCTAACAAGGCAAACTGTACACATAATCGAAGAAACGACGTGAGGAGGAATATTGTTACACTTATTTTTTTGCTTAGCTTCAACACACATGACGGGATTGTTGAGCGTGAGCTTCGACAAAATTAATGGAGGGGTTGGGGATGAAGAAAATCCTTACGCAATTTACAAACTCAAGTCATACAGCGGGATGACATGGCCAAGGCACAAGGGTAGTGTCACTTTGAGCGAGAAGTCACGTAAAAGGAGCACCGTTGTTGGGAGTGTTTTTTTTCTTCCTTGGGAATTTTTTGTTGTCAAGAATTTTTTAACCTTGAGAGTCTAGGGCAAATTGTGAGGGTGAAGGTGCTCGCGTGTCAGTTGCTTTAGTTAGGTGGTGAGGGAAAATCGAGAACTTTTGGTGAAATGTGAGAATGTTAGGAATTTGAGTGAAATGTGAAGATTTAGTTGAAGTCATTTTTCCTTCTCGTAAAATTGGTTGACATCATGAGACTGAGGAAAAGTTCAAAGTGGCTGCTTCTCGCAGCATTAGTGGCAGTGGCCAGTGTTTTCCATGAATTTCCGGGGGTGGAAGGAGTGTCCTCGAAGAAAGGATTGAAAAAAGGTTCTTCCCATCATGGGTCGTCATCATCTAGTCGTAGTAAATATTCAAGGACTAAGGGGAAAAAGATTTCGAACAGTTCGAGTGCAAGTAGTAGTGCTTCTGTTGAATTGGGGGATAAGGTGAGTGGGATTAGTGTAAATGGAGAAGGGAATTCAAGTTTTAAAGTGGGATCGAGTAGTACAACCTACTCAAAGGTTTTCAAAAAAGGACCTGCGAAGGCAGCTGGGGGGTATCACATTAATAAAAAAGGGAGTGGTACAGGCTCAAAGTCGAAAGGTGGAAGTAGTTCCAAATTGACAATTGTCACACCAAGTTCTACCTCAACCTCGACAACAACGACTTCCACAGAGCCAACGACAACGGAAAGACTGACAGTGGCTACGAGGAGGATGACGACGCCAAAAACCTTAAAGACAAGGACAAAATATTCTTTCGGGTTGGGACAAGCTCCTGGAATACATTCTTCCAGTTGGGTGGGCATGGATAGTAGTGGAGGGGTGGGCATGGGAGAAAATGGAAGTTTTGGTGGAGGGACGAGTAGTATTATGAGTGGGTTTCTTTCTGGAGGGAATAAAGAACATCGACCGCTAGAAAGGTAAAATTGCTTAGAATACACGCCTGTAACTAAATACCGACATAAGTAATGATATGCTTAACTGGTAGGTTGGTATCGCAAATAAGTTCGTAGAGAAATTACAAATTAATGAAGTAGTAACTAATTTTTAATTCAGGGGTGGCTTATACGCTGACGGATTAGATTTGGATTTTGCAAAAGTTTTTCCTCCTGAGGATGCAACAGAGGTGGGAATGCATGCATATTTACGTATCTTACATGGCGGGTTCAAGCTTGGAATACAGTTTTTCATATTTTTCTCATCATTTTCCGATTTAGCTTCCAATGGTCACCACAAATATAAACGGCTTTAGTCCTGTCGTAGTAGGTGGGATAAGTCATGACAAGCCTGGTATGCATTACGACAATTTGATGATGAATGGTAGAGTGGAGGAATTGGAAAAGAAGGTTAGTCTGCAGAGTCAACGAAGTATATTATTTAAAGGAAACCATAACATTGCACATTTGACATGCAAAAACTATTGTCCAGGTGGCAGAACTGGAAAGGACGTTGTCCACCATGCAAAAGAATATTGAAGTGTTACAGCAAAACACTCAAGTTATTTCGAAAGGGTTTAATATTCTGTCAGGAAGAGTAAACAAAGTGACTGGGGATTTTGAGTTGGTGAATACCAAAATGGAAGAGTATAAGAGGACCTTGGAAGAAAAAATTACGTCGACGGAACAGGTTTCAAAGCATAAGAATTTTGAATCTAATATTAAAAGATATCAGTATAATATTACATTTGCGGTTCTGGATACAGAACGTGTCACTGGCGCTAATCGCTTTAAAAATGGATACAAGCTCGGAAATCGATGAAATCAAGATGTTGACAATGGAGGCTCTTCGAAATGCAACTTCTGCAAATGTAATAAAATTTATTACATGTACATACTCATGATTTGCTATTAAAAATATAATTCAACGAAGATTTTTTACTGATATTAAGGCAACGCAAGGTCGGAATCCTCCTGATAATCCTACATTATGCGAAGATCACATTTCGAACATCACCTTGAAAATGGAAGACTGGCAAAGGACGGCAAGTAATGAGACAAAACTTGTTGCGGAAATGGTCAAAGCTCTCGCTGAGATTTCTCAATCTGAAAAAATGAAGTTAGAGAATTTGTCGAATTACTCGAGGAAGGAGATCGAGAAGCTTGGGGATTTAGTTGAGAAAAATGGAGTTGAACATGCAAATGACTGGGACGCCGTTAACACAAAAATGAAGGCTTTAAGAATGGTTAGAGAGACATAGATTGGATGAAATGGTAATATTATTAAAATCTCAAATGAATAAGGAAATTCATTGACTTTAATACTTTAGGAAGTTGAAGAGCGTGATAAGAAGTTCACTTCCGATATTTTCGAAGTACGCATTGCAATCCGCAATACAACCAAGCGTTGCGAGGACGAATTTAAACAAGTGGAGGAGTCACTCTTGGAGCAGAACATGGCGCACAATATGGCTCACGAGAATATCGCCTTGAAAATTGACGAGATATCAACTGCCTTAGAGAAAAAGCCAGGTTTAGATCCTTCTGTAATGCAGAGGTTATCTGGAGCAGAAGGAAACATTACCACTTTGTTCTCTGCCAACAAACAATTCCTCCAGCAGTTTGTTTCTCTGGAGGAAATGAACGGAATCATTTTACATAAAATCACAGACCTCAGAACAGTCCACAAGAATGATAATGCAACAATGAAAAAGGATATGTTTGAAATTCAAAGGACTATCGGTAAATTGGAGCATGATAGTAGGGTAATCCTGGACAGATTACGAGATCTCCAGAGCAAGGTCGATCAGGCGAGAGAAATTGAGATGGATGTTGGGAGATTGGTAAGTTGTGACATATGCGGTATGATATGAGGTCGGATTATAGCTACAGATGTAACTGATTCTCCAATGTTGTGTAGGGTGACGCTGAAGCGGAAACACAAAGACCAACTGAAGTAGTACCGATTGCAATGCAGGTGGAAATTGGAGAGTTAAAAGATAGAATTGTGACCTTTGAGGAAAATGTGGCAGAACTATGGAGAAGCCATAAAGAGTTTAAAGAAGTGCTAGAGCATAGTGGTGATATGGTCACTGCACTCCAAACGGTAGACACATTTAAAATTTTGACATTTTATTGCATTCTGAATTTGAGTTAGCTAAAGTTATTTCCTCATTTAGGCTCATGTGGCTGATCATGAGGACGTGTCGTTGCAAATCATGGAGATCAAAATAGCCTCCAAGATGTTGAGTGAAGTGATAAGGAACTTGTCCAAGAATGTAATCGAACTTGAAAATAGAATGGATTCGCCAATACCTCCAGAATACACCATAGGAGTAAACAAACTAGACGCAATTTTTTTATTGTTTATATTTTTTAAAGTTTAAATTTTAGTCTAAAAAATAATATCATGTGACTTTCTTCAGTACTCCAATTTTAGTTCGAGATTAGGTGAAGTAGACAAAATGGACGTGGGTAGTGCTCTCTCCTCTGACTACCAAGCTGTCCAAGAGGACATAAATAATTTGTGGGAATTGAGCAGAAACATTTCAAAAGCTCAAGAGTTATTCCTAGTTAAACTCCTGGAAATGGATATAGTATGAAACAAAGATTATAATACTTCCTCAAAAATTCGAATATATTATTGCTTTATAACAATTCCAAAGTTTTAAGCTTTCCCAACTAAAGCTCTTGCTTTCATTATTCCTTCCCAATCAAAGGAACACGAAAGGGACAACAAGACCGTCCAGCAAGTGCTCATGTTTGTAATGAACCGAACGGAAGACTTTAACATGCAGTTTGTAACTGCGGATGAGCGCATTAATAAAATTCTCCAGCAGTTTGAGTTCACAGATGTACTTTGCCATTTAAATTTCCACTAAAATTTCTCTCAATCCTCTTAACATTGACATAACCACAACAAAAACATTCCTTGTTCCATTTTCTAGGCGGAACAGGCAAAAATGAGGGAAGAGTTGCTTAACATAAAAGATCGACTGGCGTCTACCGAAGAGAACAACAGTGCCCTTTGGAAGTCCAGCAAGCATCTAGAGAAAGGACAAGATGAGATTCAGAACAATGTTGACAATATCATTTTGGTATCTTTTCATACGCTTAAGTTTTGCTATCCAATTTTAATATCTACTCTCAATATTATATTCTGAAAAACTTGTTAAAATGTTTTAGATACACAAAACTGAAGCAAGAAATTTCACTGCTGATATGGCACAATCCAAGCAAAAGCTTGACACAATGACAACCGCAATGGCTGGAATGAATGATCGAATTACAAATTTAGAACTGTTCATTGATATAGACGATTCAAGTGTAAGATTTTTGAATGAAGTTATATTTTTTTTTAAAGAATCAAGTTAAAGGTTCTTAGTTTTCTGAGCTATACAAAATGATATATATATAGGAGAAACAGCCTACAAACATTAGTTCCAACGAAGTTGGTAAACTTAAAGGACGACTTGGAAATACCGAAAGGGATATTCAGGAATTATGGAAAAGCTCGGAAATCCTCTCATTCCAACAACAAGTATTTAATGAGAAGGTTCGTGAACTTCAAACTGTTCATGAGAATGACACCATTGCATCCCAAATTGAGCGAATGAGGAATCAACTCGAGACACAAAGTTTGTATTACATTGTGGGAAATGTGTCTACAAGGCTGCAATCTGTTGAGAAGGTGGGATTTCGAATTTTAAAATATTGATTTTTTTGTTAAATATTCTGAAAATTTAAATTTCTTCTTAACGTGTAGTATACAAGTCCACCGTACGAGTCTAAAACAATAGAGTTTGAAATTAACAATTGGAACGAGGCTTTAGCTTCTGGGCTAAAAAATCAACAGGTGGTTTACGACAATGGAAAATTGTTGGATTTGCCAAGTACCTGGAGAACGTTTGTAGAGCGCTCGGGAAATTTCATTTCTCTGTATAACTCTCTGGTCAAGGCGGAGAAACCAGTGTATAATGAGTTTACTGTTGAAATATTGGACTCTGATGGGCGTGTCTACTCAACATGTAAGTATTTCAGCTAATTGAGATTCAGCCTGTAGCTTTTGTTAAAGCAAAATATAAATAAACTTTTTATATCCCCAGATGGACCGGATATGCACTTGTATAAAACCAATGAAAAGATCGGATGGTCCAGCATGATATCCATGTCTGCTCTTCAAAATGCAGCAAACAAACTTGTAACAAATGACGCCTTAAGATTCCGTTTGAGAACGAAACTGTATCCAAATGGCAAAGCTGAGGATCCAGATGTGAGTCTGAAAGAAAATAAATCACTTAGATGATCCCGACAAAAACAAAACTTATAAATACATTTTTTACGATGTAGGCCATTCAAGGTCCCTCCGAGAAACAACTCATCCAATGGGAAATATCCGACATAGCTTCCAAACTCAATAGACAAGTCGATGAGGACCAAGCCTTTGTCGATTTAAACATTTCCAAAGAGTTCCAAGCAGGTCACTACTGGGGCGGTAATACAAAATGGAAATCCTCCCTTCTCATGCGTGAAATTCACCATCAGAACTACCTCGGCATTAATATGGAGCTCCTCCATGTCGACCAAAATTGGAGAGAGCTAATTGCCTCTTACAACGTCACCATGCTTGATGCTCACAATCGAATTGTGAAGGAGTTTTGTAAGAACATTTTCCAACTCTAAAAAAATCCAATCTTTATATCCAATTGCTTCCAACGACTTCAAAGCCGTTTCCGCCAGACACTCCTACTTCATGCTTGTCAAGGACGTACTTGATGTGCTAGAAAGGGGAGACAAACTTACAATAAAAATATTTTTTGATTTACAAGCGAGAAAACGATCTTTTGATGTGGAGTTTATAAGAACGTAGTCAAAACACTTACTGAAAACTGAGGGGTCTTACGGTTTACTTTTATTTATGGGGAAAGAAAACACTTTTGTACAGACTTTGAGGGAACCATAGTTTAGATATTTAACGTAGTAGATAATATGGTTTTAGTCTATATACAAGATTAATTTTATGCTTGTCATTTATTGATTTGCTGTAAACAAATGGTAATTCTGATTGTGATTAAAGGCAAACTTTAGATGCGCTTGAGGAAACGTTTGTTGACATATTAATCATAATTTATTCCATTATCAAGCACATAAATATGATGACACATGACACAGCCTCGAAAAATATTTTTCCAGTTGGTGACGCATCTTGCTTTCCTGTAATGAAGTAATTTGTATACCTCGTTAAGAACCATTTTCCGTTGAGAAACTAAGCTTTTACATCTAAACCGATGACTCATTTAATAATCTTTACGTTTAGTGAAGTCATCAATGTACTGATTGTACGGAGGAGATTAAAGAGATGAAATCAAAGAATATTGTGTGCTTGGTTTTTGCATGTTTACTCATAAAATTAAGTCTATGGCCCTCCCAGCTTTGGCTGTAGCCCTGTAACATAATTTATAAATTCATTCCATGATTAAAAGTGAGAGACAAAATATTACCAATGATTACAAATGCACAGGAAAAAAATTCTGTAAAAATCAAGTAGGTATTTATCGTATGTATTGTATTGTGTAATGGAAAATATGCCTTATTTTCGGTTTACTTGCTAAATAATGAGTAATACAACATTAGTCAGCAAAAGTGGCAGAGATAAGGTATGGTGTAGACATTATCACTTTTGAGATAACGGAGATAAAGAGATTACAGGAAACCATAAAACACTATATACAGGGGATATCTTTAACAGAAATATGGATGGAATAAAGTAATGCACAAATATTTTGCAAATTTACCTCCGCTGGGGGTATAAAGAAGGACAGTATTTTAACGTTGCATGTACACATGCATCAATTGAATTGCATGTATGACGGTGGTATAATATACTTTCTTATCTTAACACCCGCCCCCATACCATCTCTATATATGAGGTCACCACCGTATTCAACATGGCTTCACTACTGCGATAACCTATTTTCCGGTCGGTTGGTGTGAATGATGCCACCAAATAAGTACGTTTGAACATTCCTCACGAAATTTTTGCTTACGGAGAAGCGTAAAATTAAAAGTGGTTTGTAAAAAATAGCACTATAAAGATTGGAATATTTGGGAAAAGTTTTTCTTGAATACCCAAATTGGAAGGGAAAGTTGATAATTTAAGTGAGAAAAGATGGCGAATATAAAGTATTTAGCGTCTCCCCCTGGTTTATTGCAAATCGTGCATCTGGTAAGTGAACTATTAGCCACAAATTTATCCGTGAACATCCATCTCCCAGTAAACAAAAATGATCAAAGGAAAAATATTCATTTTGGATAGGTTTTTGGAATAATTTCAATCGGCTGTGGGGCAGCATCTTACGAACCCCAATTTTTCAAAGAAAAATTCTTCCTCTGGGCTGTGGTTTCAGTGCTTATCCTCTCTGTGGTTCTATTGGTGCTTAGCGTGGTATCAGGACATGGAGTGATTCGAGCGGGGGTTAGTAATCTCTTTCGTGATAATTTTAAATAGTTAAATAAAATTCTTTGCAAGTTTAACAAATTTCTAATGTCACGATTATTTTACCATTTCTTACAAATCTAGAGTTCGGCGTTTCACGTCATTGGAGGGATTCTGCAATTGGCTGCTGGAACACTGATGATTTTATCTGTAAAATATATTGGAGATAAGTTGTGCACTCCTCGACCATTTGGAGGAGACTGCAATTTTGATAAAGATACAAAGCTAGCTGCAGCAGTAAGTTATGAATATAAATACTTTGTGAGAAATACAGCAATTTTGTAAACAAAACTCAATTACCAAATATTTTCATTTGTTAATATTCCAGTCTTTCGCCATAATTAACGGAATATTGTACCTTGTCGCTTCTGCATTAATCGTCACGATGAAGACTGAAGACGATGACGGATATGAGGAAGCTGGTGGTGAAACAAGGAAGTTTGGAAGACCCCGTCAGTAGTATAGATAAAAGGTCGTGCTACACAGTAATATACTACTGCAGAAGTACAAGCAACGAGAAAAAATAGATGTAGGCAGGTTAAAAAATTTCAGTGAATAAATTATTGCCTATTAGTAGGTATAAACCTCATTACAACTTATACGCCATACTTATGGGATAATGGATAATGTAGCATATAAATATAGACTACTTAATTAAACGAATGTTGTAAGTTTTATTAACGTTCTTTTGGCCCTTATCTAAATGTAGATTTAGTTGTATCTGGTTTTTTATTGTATTTTTCAGTTGCTAACTGAAATGAATTTCGGTTGGAGTGCTAATTGAATGTTTTAAAATGTACTCAATTATCTACCATGTATTTGTATCTGTAGACTGTAAATATGATTTTTCATTTCATTTTGAAAAGTGTGTTCGTGCCTATTGCTCTCATTTCCAACAAGTGTAAATAGAATGATTAAATGTGTTAAGTAATAATGACAATGACTGCATGAGCGGAATAATGAGTTATCTAAAAATAAACGTATTGTATTTTAGTCATCACAAATTGAATTCAAATTCCAAGATAATAGCGTCACCTCGAATTTCTCTTTATTACTCCGGCAAGCTTGTCTATATCCTATTGTGCAAAATGAGTTTAAAAAAAATATATCCAATATAAGTAAACTTATCGTTTTATGATCATTGATTTTACAATGACTAGCCAACTACTGTTTACTTTGCTTTTATTAGTTGATTTTACCTTGTGCAATCAAGATCACTCATTGTCAGGTACAAATGAGCTCCATAACTCAACCATTCAAGCAGCTGCAATTTTTACGAAGCTCATGAGGGAATTTGGTAATGGTGAAATTTGTGACAAAACTGGATCCTTTCCGATAAAAAATGAGTGTATTTTCTATCGCGTGTGTTTATCGTGAGCGGACTACCATTTCATTTTCATTTCATGTAATTGACTAGATCAGTTTAATTCAAATGTTCTGCATTTATTTATTAACAGGCCAGGTGAGAGAGCATTCCCTGGTAAATGTCCAGATGGACAAAAGTTTGACCACTTTCGTTACAAATGTCTCAAAGGAAAGGCTCAATGCAAAAGTTAGTTTTGCGTTTAATATTTCAAATCAGTTTTATGATAAGACGTTGAAAGATTGTCGTTTTTCCTTCCATTTCAAGATGTTTGCAAATCAAATGGAGTAAAATTCCCTGATCCAAAAACAGTAAAGAACTTCTTGAAATGTCAGGATGGGATTCCTCTTTCGATATCTTGTCCTGATGGAAATATTTATGATTCCAAAAAACATGCGTGTGTTACTGGTGTTCCTCCAGAGTTTGAGTACTCAGATGAAAATGAAACATAAAACGTGCAACCTTACGATAGTGAAGGCATTTAAACAAGGAATTTCATTAAAACGTGATTTTTTAGAAAATAATAAATAGACGAGTTTATGGCAATTTTATTTCCATAATTGAACAATTTTGCTAATCAACAATTTAACAACTAACAAATGGCAGCACTCTAAGGAGCACTGCTAAATGCGTAGGACTTGTCTTCGAATTGGATTTTTTGAAATAAATAAC
>JAHZNA010002264.1:0-14886 GCA_027743935.1 Sinodicranocentrus sp. ZH6
TGGGGATGCTGAACTCATGATAGGAGAGAGGGTTTAATTGTGCATTTTATTAGTGTTAATTGCAGCTTTTAACCCGATGCTCCCCCTCAGAGTTAACAGTATTCAGACATGGATAATATTATAATTTTAAAAAGATTAAATCAATTTAATGACGCAAGGCTCAAGTTGCACTTGTCCTTATTGCAAAGGCACCACCAGCCTGAATCTCCCCTACCGCCGCAATAATCCTCCCATCCGGCGGCCCCCGTCATGCATTCTTTTTCCCACGCACCTCCTTTGTAATATATTGACCTGCAAAGGCCATCAGCATATTCCTCGTCTTTTATCCCACAGTCAGTTGTTTTTGTACAAAGTTTGGGTATATCCTTCATGTTGGGACCCTTGCATACGTAGCATTTGACCACTAAAATAGAGACAAATTGAACATTTTGTTTTCAATTTAAAAAAAAATATTGGAGTAAAAAATATACTTACCTTTGCCAGCCTTAACCGAGATGAAAACTAGAGCAAGAATCACCAAATGGAAGCGTACAGCCTTCATTTTTCTTGTTAGTTAAGAAAATAGCTTGTGAATATCTTCAGAAATAGAATGCTCTCTTTACGGAAGTGAATCGTCTTTTATACCCACAAGTTTAAGACGTAAATGGGCCAACTAACGGCTTTTACAACATGAATATGAGAAATCGTCAGACACCAATATACTGCTGAATTTATGACCTTAATAAAATGTCGACATGAAAATAAATTGGCTGTCTGTGTCTGGCTGTGAATGTTTAGATGTCTAGTGTCTAGTTTTATCGCACAAAAAAATTAAGTGAAGTGGAAATTTACCGTAATTATCTCTATTAGCCCATTGTCTGGATATAAAGAATTTATTAAAATGGTCAACGTGTACTAATCGTAAAAGAACAATAGCAGTTTACTTTATGACATCATCCTTTCTGTAATTTTTTAATTATTCATTCACATTTTATGCATTGCAGTCAAAATTAATCGCCAATTCATTTTCGAGACCTCATGGCTTTCCCAATTAGGCATTAATTAAAAATCATGAAGATTGAGGTAAAAATGATAAAATGAGAGCGGGCAGGACGTAACAAAAAATTTAGATAGCTGCTTTTTCGCAAAAATTATCAATAACGTATTTCATATCTTTGTAATAATGAAATGAATATAAAAAATATTGGTAATAAGGTTTGTGTACGAAGTGGGAGCAAAATTTTCAACGATCTCTTGCATCTATTAGGTCATATGCAATCAAGTCTTGTTATGATATGCAAAATAAGCATTTTGTGCATTCCATTTTTTAACATCTTCAATTCATTTCGCAGAAGCTCTATGCAAATTTCCTGATTTTTAGACTTCTTCGAGGTTTCCGGTTCCCTTCCTTTGGGTTCGTATAGATATAAATTTTAGGAAGTTCTTGCGGACGAAAAAACTTATAAATTCGTCCGCAAAAAGTACCTTTTTGTCCGCAGGGAATTTCAATGCCTATTTTTTACACGAATGCAAATTTACGATTTGCTCTTTTACAGATATTTTTAGCTCATTTTGTTCATATTCAAACCATTTTTAAGGCGAGTTGGGTCTCTTGTAGTTCTAATAATGGAACTACAAGAAAGCCGACCGACAATTAGTCGGCAACTTGCATGGGGCGATTAGAAATTCCCGACAGTCGGTCGGACGGGTAATTTGTAGTTCCAATATTGTTGTTTAATCCCTTAAACACATAAATGATTATCTAATGATAAGTAACAAGTTGACTTTATAATAAGGTCTGTCGCATTAGGAAGGAATAATTTTTATTTTTTCCATAACTTTGGTTTTACTGATCACAATTTTTTCAAATTTATGCACAATAACGAAGTAGCAATGACTAACACCTACACTAACTTTCGTCCCTATATAAGGTCTGTCGCATTAGGAAGGAATTATTTTTATTTTTTCCATAACTTTGGTTTTACTGATCACAATTTTTTCAAATTTATGCACAATAACGAAGTAACAATGACTAACACCTACACTAACTTTCGTCCCTCAAGGCTCACCCTTGGAGAAGTTAGGGTCATTACAACTAACCTAGTCATTTTTGAGTGTCTCAAAAGCAAGGAATAATTAATATTATTAGGATAATTTATGCATGCATAGTCAATATTTATTTGATATAAGAGCCTTGGGCTATTATAAGATCATATATACGCCCTTTCATAGACTCAGTTAATTTTTGAAAAAATTCTGTTGGCATATTATGCCATTCTTCATGAATGGCCCTCTCAAGTTCCTTTCTATCGGCATATTGGCGACCGTGTGCGTAGACCCTACGGGATAGTTCACCCCAAGCGTTCTCCATAGGGTTCATGTCAGGGCTGCATGACGGCCAATCCATAACCCGAAGTTTTTTCTGGTCAAAAAATGATTTTGTTGACTTGCTGTTGTGGATTGGGGCGTTATCTTGTTGGAAAATCCATCCTCTTCCTCCCATATCCTTTCCCTGGCGGAGTAGATTATGCTGAAGAACATGCTGATAACCTTCCGAGTTAGTACGTGGGGGAATAGTAGCCAATTCTGACCTTCCATGGTATCCAAAGGCTCCCCATGTCATGACAGAACCTCCACCTAAAAATTTTAAAAAATGAAAATTTAATTCCAGTGTAAGGAAAGGGTAAATTTGATGGAAAATGGGTCAAATACTTTCGGACTACTTACCACATTGGCGACTTTCCTCCACTCCTTGTCCCATGTCATGTGTTCCTTTGCGAAGTCTAACCTCCCAAGTTTGTGTGTGTCCTTCAAATAAGGCTGTTTCTTCATTGCTCGCCATTCCAGATTCGGATTATTCATCAAAACTCGATGAAATAGTGTCCTTTGAAATTTCTTTTGGGAGTTCTCTTTGGATTTCACGAATGGAATAGTTGCCAGTGGAAGCAAACCGAGCTATCAATCTTTCGTCACGGTCAGTAGTGAGCTTTGGTCGTCCAGTGGGGTGGTAAATAATCCCCTGTCGGCGGTCTGAATGCAGGTATTTGGACACACTTCCTTGCGAACAGCCTACCATCTCAGCAATTTTAACTTGGGAATAACCCTCTTGTAAGAGGGCGTCAATTTGTCCCACTTGGTAATCGCTGAGAGGAATACCAGTCGGCATGATGACTCCGGAATGAAAACTGAGGATTTTACCTTTAATCCGACCAATATATCTCATAAGTCAAAAAAATATTCCTTGCTT
Organism: Sinodicranocentrus sp. ZH6; assembly: GCA_027743935.1. Classification (NCBI taxonomy): domain Eukaryota; kingdom Metazoa; phylum Arthropoda; class Collembola; order Entomobryomorpha; family Entomobryidae; genus Sinodicranocentrus; species Sinodicranocentrus sp. ZH6. The sequence goes on from JAHZNA010002264.1 coordinate 3,227, forward strand.
TTGAGACACTCAAAATTGACTTAATTTACATAATGAGGTGCATATCCCATAAGGGTCGAGCGATCTCCATGAAACTTGGTGGAAAGAAGGTTGACTCCATACTGTACCTTATATGCATAATTGAAGTAATTTAATCAAGAGGCGACCAATTGCCAGCAAAACTAAAAATTATTCCTTCCTAATGCGACAGACCTTATAATCGAACTCCATGTAAAAGTGCATAACTCTAGGCATTCTCAAAAACACAAAAATGTAGATAGGATAGCAGCAAAAGCAATTACACAGCTCTAGTTCTGACATTTTTCTGGTCACTTAGAATCCATAAAATTATCCATCAGTCCTGCTGACGTAGATATCATCTTCGTCATCATCGCTCGAATATATTACCCTTGATGGTAATATCAATAGAGGGGAAAGTTGGATTCGTTGGGTGTGTGTGTTTTTAAACTGACAATTACCATATGCCTTCTAAATTACATGGGAGTGAAACCGTGTACACACACATTGGCAGCAAATGTCGGTCAAAAATTGTGACAACAACTTGTCAGATAAAAATCGACAATGGCTCATTTACACAAAGTGCAAGTGTTGCAATCATCAAATTGGATAGGGCCAGGACCACGAAACTTAAAATGTAATTAGTTGAAAAGAGAGGATGAATGGAGTGAGATAACATGGAATATTAATAAGTACTCATTTGTCCAAGCCCTATGTGTCTATGTGTTTCTTTCATAAATGAGTCAAAGTTCCCACGTATACACATGGAAAGTGCAGCAGACTGTGTAAAATGGCGTCCACATTAGTATCTATTTATACATGTTTATTTTATCCTTTCAGAATTCTCCAATCATTAATCACTAGTCACCACAAAGCATGCACAGTAAATAAATATTAGGTATCAACGTCTCAAAATAGGCCCGCATTCAGTTGGCCCATAAAGTAGAAGGGTTATCCTGGAAGAGTTAGAGTTGCTTCATTGCATTTCTTCAAGCATAGTATTTGATCCTTACAATTTTCAAAAAGAAAAATAATTATTTGATTTACAGCTGTCATTCAAGATTACGTTAGATTAATGCATGGCTCCTTGATTGAATCATCTGCAGTTTGAAAAAAACTGAGTTAAATGTGCAGATGAACTTTTTTTAGATCTGAGATGTCAGACAAACTGCACAAGAGCGAGATTAGTCATCTATTTAAGATGACATTTTAGATTGGATGACCAGAACACTTTTCCACATCTTCTAGTTCACCAGGCGTCGGCATACTTTTATCTTCAATCATATAACACAAACGTAACACAAGAAACTTGATTTTTATTATATTCGTACACAACTTTACGAAATATGAGTGAGTGGAGGGACTGCAGCTCTCAACGAACTTATTTTCCGAGAAGAGCGACATGCCGTCCTCACAATATTTATTTTTATTTTACCAAAAGAAACTCAATAGCTTTTCGCTGAAGAAGTTGTTCAATTATTCTCACACAATCAGCAAATCATTTTGCATAGAAAGGAGACACAAAATAGATATGTGCACTTGGGCCGTCTCGTGACGGACATCAAACACGGCACCAACGAATTTTCTCTATGTATTCACACGATCACGACGACAATTGGTAGATTGGGGTGGTGGACAGTGCGATACATTTACATTGCTTTGTATTGATCTTATCAAGAAAATGATTGCATTAAGCGAGAAACAATTTTTTTCTTCTCCAAGTAGATTCTAGTTCAGACTGGCGTCTTTTGTTCAACTTTTTTGGTCTGCTATATGCTAACTTAATTAAGCCATCAAAGCAATCAAGCCTTTTGTTGACTTGTGGGCATTGTCTCGATTTCCCCTTTTTTCTAATCTTGTAGTCCTTGTCTTCATAGCTAGACGATGTGGTCAGAAAAAAACCATAATTTTGCCAATTGGCCAACAAAGCTGTTTTCTCAACTTTTTGCCTCTACATAACACATGTGTCACCATAAACAAGAATGTACTCACTCAGATTTCTTCAGAGTGAAGTCATGTAGGACAAGCCATATTTCAAATCTCAATAAAAATGCAAACACATTCATTCACAGAAGCGGAGACAGAGGAAGACAACAAAGTTGGTTTTACTTATTCTCCGCATCTTCTTTCCTTCATTTTAATTCTTGACAGACAAAATGGCTGTTTAAGGCTGGGAATTTTTTTTGAGTGGAGAGCAAGTTGTCAGAAAGTTGTTTTTGACAAGGATCACTTTCCTGCCTGCCTTTGCATTCCCATAAACTACACAGTTTTCCTCTTATTCATTTCTCCAGTCTCAAGCTTGAGGAGGAAAACTTTTGAAAGAAAATGTAGAAAGAATGGGGACGTATATATTATGGCGTAGTTTAGAAGTACACTCTCGCAGTCGTAAAGTATGTATTCATTAAAATATGTACTTGTGTCTTCTTGACGAAAAGACTCATCCATAAGAAAGAGTTTTGTTGATGAATTTTAAAAAGCAAAGTGTTTTGGGACTGATGAAGGAAGGCGTAAATTGAGAATTTATGTTAGGAAAAGTGGAAACGGAAAACAGTGTAAGCACATGTTATTGTGGCATTATGTTTGTATATTTTGTGGCAGAGTGGAAAGGGTTAAGAAAAATTAGAAGTAGTTTGCTTTATGGATGTATCAGAGGATGACTTGTAGCATTTGTGCTTTTTCAATGGTGCTTTACCATTTTTCAAGTCAGGAAAAAAGATTCTTTGCCAGTGAACCAACCACAAGTCACTCATGTCAAGTTAAACAGTACAGTTTTTTTGGACTTTGAGTAAAAGGAATATAGAAAATAGAGAAAAGGGCGAATCCTCTTTTCGAATAGTTTGGATTGAGCATTTTAAAAGGATGTGACTCATATAAATAGTTGTATATTTGCACCACTTAAGGAACATTAAATATGGTACATGGTATATATGTATGTATAAAAAAAACTATTAAGAACACGACGGTGTTTACAATGACGAATCTTCCTGAGAATATCTAAACATACAACAATATCTAACCTAACAGACATCTAAAATCGCAATAGTATACAATAGCCGCATAAAATGTACCTGCTTTACTTTAATTTGGCATTACGTACATTTGAAAGTTTATTGGAAAAGTTCCGAACATGGTTTCTCACTCTTCCTTAACCCCTGACGAAGGAAAATTGTAACAAACGTCAGACGTAAATGATAATGCTGCATTCCCCATAATTTCCGTGATATCGTGTACATCTTATCAATACAATTTAGTGGATAGAAGATGAACCCTTTCTTCCTCAATATATATACGTACTTGATAAACAGATATCTTGAATTACAACCAAAGTCAACCACAAAGAGCACCTTTTTCCAATGAAAGGAAGGAAAGAGCAGAACCTTGAAAAACTGAGATTGTTAATAAAAAATAATATTCACATCTCCCAAATCTCTTCCACCCTAATAAAACGCTAAGCCTTTTGTGTACTCGAAGATATTTATATCCTCTCATACGTTGTCATTTCCTTTAATCTGCAACATATTATTACACGAATCCCCCCATCCTTGTCGGAATTAGGCTTTTGATCGATGAAAGCCTCAGTTATACATATAATCCCATAAAATACAGTACTGCAATACCATCCGCTTGTTTATCCTATTTCAGCTCAGTATGGTTTTAAAAGGAATTACGCAAAGTGAGGAAGGAAGGGTAAAGAAAAAGCAATAATAATACACCATCTCCTTAAGTAAAGCAGAGAAGGAGTGGAGGGACTAGGATAACAAAATTGTGGTTTTGTGGGGCACAACTAAAAGCAAACTTGGGTGATATCGTGATATGTTATGCATATAGGAAAGCACAAAGATGCTCAATAAAAAGCTCGGCCTTAATGTAAAGCTCATGTTCTTCTAATTCCTCCGTCAAGGTTTAGAGTTTCCTCTTTGACCAGCAATAATAACAACGGAACACAGGCCAATATTAAAATGTGCGCAGTACACAAAACCGCTTCAAACCATTTCCTTACAAAAAACACCCGAAGCACAGATGCATTCTAAAGTATATTATTACATGCTTTTACTCTGAGAAAAGAGGGTAAAAGGTTCTTTCAACGAAACTATACCAACTCGAGGGAACTCTAAAATAGAGCATTTGAGCTCTGAGCGGCATTACCGTTAGTACTATGCAATACCTTACACAAGCCTCCCTGACCTTTATCTTTCACGCTATTTTCAAATAGTTGCGTAAATGGCCATAAAACAAAAATTATTACTCCTTAAATCTACTAAAAGGGTCTCCCGTCTCCGTCCAAGCATGCTTCCCAGCTCAGGCAGGCATAACTTTGAGAATTCAGACACGGGAAAAAGCCTCGACGACATTAGAGCCCTTTTTTATTCTCCTTCGTCTTTCCCTTGTAATGATTCTGATAAGTTTGGTGATAACGTTTGGGAACTAATAATATGGTACCAGGATATCCCATTTAGTTCTCTTCAGGACTGAAACTTGGTCCCTTTCATTAGTCATTTTAGATAACACGGCTGCCTCTGTGTATTTGAAATCAGGCAGAACAAAAAATCCTCTTATTTATTATGCTTCCCTGGTTTCAATTGACCCAGGAGAGGAAGACAGAGACCTAGATATACCTAATCCCAGGTTGCTAAACAAATCTACATTCACAGCCTGACTTGATTGGTGTTTGTCTATAATGTTAAGTGTCGCAATCTTCAAGTCCCTTTTTGATGTAGCAGCCGGGTCCTGGGGATGATAACGATGATGCCATCAGAGACAGCAAGCTGTAACAACACAGTACTCTTAGAATATTATCTGATCACTTTTCATGAAAAGGAAAAGGGACCTAATCAATGTACAAAAGTCCTTTTTTTCACGTTGTTCTCACATTTTATTCCCAAGTGAACTTCTTGTCTCTCCTCATCTAATGCATTTTCTCGCCTCTCTCTAGCACCGATTTATCTCTGATGGATTTGATTGCTGGATGGCAAACGGGCTTGTCTAAATGTTTGCTTTTTAGATGTCTGTCTCGAGGAGAGGAGGAGTGAAGACGAGGACAATTTTTCTTATTGAATCACATCTGCCATGTATTCGACTTAGAACCTTTGTTATTCCCTTTCATTTTTTGACTGGTAGCTAGAATAAAAGAAAACATGTATGCTCAATACTTAGAAACACAAATATTCGCTCAACCGAACGAAACTGGGTTGTCAACCTGTTTAACCGTTTTTAAGAAAAAAGGGAAAAAATCTTATGGTTGTCTTACTTCTCAACAAGGAAAGTCTCATATTACCAAATTCCTCCTGTAAAGAATGTTTAACGTATTCACAGAGAAAAACACCTCGTTCCCTTCTCTCACGCCGTCAATAGTCATAATGATTATAATCATGATGTCAACTGGAATGATGAATACACATAGAATTTTAAAGCAACCATATCCCCCCGAGGTAAATTTTCTCGCTATACCAATTTGATACCAGAAATGTAATATCCCATTTAAAATACATCGCTATAACACTATCCAAGTGAGTCGTATATCCGCAAAAAGGGCAGTTGCTAAGCCTGATATTCAATCCACGCTGAGAAACACTCGGGGAGATGACACATTAGTGACATACTGTCAGTTGCTTGCTTTATTAAAGCGTTGGGACACGGTGGACAACTCGAGTATTTTTCTTCTCTTCCTACTATTTCCACTACTTACTCACATTTACCTAAAGAAACTTATCAGCTGGAACCGTATGGAAAAGCGTCGTTATGTATGTATACATACATATAGAGGTGACAGGTGTTTCGTGGCAAATCCTGGTAAAAATATCTTTCTATCTATCTATGCATATGCATACTCAATATGGAAGAAAACATAATATAGAATTCTGCTGACTGTGACAATGATACTGATTGGGAGTGAGTGGAATTGTAAAATTGTACTTGCCCCTGTGTGGACAAAAAGAGTAATATTTTTTTCTCCTCAGCTACCAAATCACCACATGCCTAAGCACAAGCCAGGCTGGAAGAGTTATGTATAAAAAGGGGGATAAGAGTTGGCTAAACGAGAAATAAAATTCGTCAATGTTACACACACACTTTTCGCATGACTGAACTACGTTTGTTTTCTTTCATGTCAACTTGAAGACTTCATAATATTTCATTCTTGGTATCGGGCAAAAGAAGGAATGTGTTTTTTCTCGGATATAAGCTACTCCAATCATGCAATATGCTTTAGAAGTGAACATACTTGAGATTTCCAAATTGTCAATGTGTTACACAGTGAAAAGTTTACACTAGGAAGGAAACATAATGCAACAGAATCCGATATATTTTGCACGAAAAAAATGTAGCATTTCCTTATTTGAGAGAATCCATTTGCTGTGAAAACATGTGAAAGGAGTAAAGTGAGTGAGAGGAGAAGGATGGAAAAATGTGGAGAATAAAATATTCATGGTATTTTGTGCTCCCTCGTGAATCAAAATTGTCAACACAAAATGTGAACATGTCATTTGAGTCCAGCTTTTTCTACAACTATTCTCCGATTTATCTTCATCAAAAGCTCATTATTTATTCAGAGAAGTGGAGAATTAATGAGGTTATGTGAACTAACTGCCGAGCACGAGCATTGAATAATGAGAAGTGGTTGATGATGAGATGAGAAAAATGTGCGTACGCATATTCACTGCTTAATACAAATATCCTATTTATTTACACACTATATATACTTGTATCCCTATTTTATTGATTAGTAAAGATAATTAAGTATTTATAGAATCCAACGCAAAATCAACATTGATTCATTAGTCTTCCAACACATCAATTTCCCATCAGTGAGACAGGGCTGTGGTGACTTGAACTACGACGACGACATATCTTCGTAATACTTTAATTCCTTTTGGAATTCCAGCACTGTCCAGTAAAACAGTATTCTTGGGAATACTTCTGGCAACATCCACAAAGTCACAAAAACTTCATCGTATAACATAGCAATAAACGCGTAGTTGTAGTGAAACAGTAGGAGAAAAACATTTGCTAAAAAATACAATTGACAATGAAAATTGGAACGTCGTTTCGCTCCAAAAATAAGGAGAACGCCAACACCTGCCGTGAGCACTGCTCTAATGAGCATTAATACAATTTCCGAAAGGAAGCCTGCGTTTTATAAAAGAAAATGTGTGGGCTAAGCTCAAAAATATGTGTTTCATAATGTGGTTTGTATAGGTACGGCTTATAGGTAAAAATAGACGCACGTGGAGGAAGGAGCAAATACTGATCAGGATAAGGTAGCCTGTCCGCTTCTAGCTCTTTCTCGATCGCACCTGGGAAAGCAGTTGATATCAAAGCCAATGTTGTAAGGATGATGGCAACAACCTGTGAATTATTAATTGGTGGTTGTTCCACTTTCAGACGATTTTTAGAAGAAAGCACAGATTGCGAGTTTCAATGATATCCTCTTACGATTTCCATGAATCCTATAATCTTTGTTCCCAACTCGCGATTCGAAAAGAGGTAAGGATCGTCATCAATTTCAATTTCCCACTCGTTTCCATTTTCTTTTTCCTCATCCTCACTAGTACTAGTACAATCATCTTTGAGGTGGTCATTTTGAGATTGTTGTCCAGATTTTGAAACACTTACAAGAGTGTCATTATCTTCAACTGCTCCGCTTAAATCTGGAGATAGGTAGCGTTCTCCAGAACACAGTTGAGCTGGTATCATCTGGAACTTTCTAAGGTGATTGAACTTGCTAAGCCGTTTAGCTTCTGTTGCGTTAGTCGCAGGGAAGGACAAAACTTTTTTTCCCTTTTAAAACTTATGTTTGCAAAAGAAAATGTGTGTTCGATTGGGGATTATCGTGGAAGAGCAGACAACTTTGGAAACACTTGAAGAGAGAAAGACACCTGTGACTTTTTACTAGGTATCTTTCTCAAAAAGGAGATTATATAGATAGTATAGATAAGTTTTTAAAGGCTATTTAGCGGATTTGAAAAATATTTTTTATGGTTCCATTTCGATGGAAACTTTTCAAAGCTTTCCCTTCGTAAATTTTTATTTTCAGTTGGAAAAAGCAGGATAATCCGCTCTCTGGTCGGCAACAAGATTGTTATCTACTTTGTGTGCACAAGCCAAGCCACACGTGCTTTTGATAAATGGAATGGAATGTGTGTGTGTGTGTGTGTGTGCGTACTGCGAATCTGGGATATTTCCATAAGGAAATAGAGCAGACTTTTTTAGAGAATAAATGACACGTGAAATGTGAGCCCAGGTCTGGCAATTGACAAACACATAAACAATGCTTGGGCTTTGTAAAGCATGCGAAAATTAGTGGTGGGATTTATGGTGCATTCAATTTATTAATTAAATAAACTGTGCACTCGCAAACGTCTGAATGTTTTATTACATGTGTATTATTCTCTTCCCTTATGGCCAAGAGTTTATGCTCATGTTAAACTTCATGTTCTTCCGTGACATGATGAGTTGACAGCGAAAAAGGGTATATTGTACACACATTCTCCTCCTAACGGGGTAGTTGTGGCTAGAAGAGTGGCAGAAAAGAATGAGGAATAGTAAATTATTCAGATGAAGATGATATTTTTAAAAGGAGGATGAGCCATCGCAATAAATAATGGAACGGGGACACTGGCAAATTGCGAAACAAGTCTGCAATTACACTTTATATTATTATTGACAGGAGGGAGCTTTTGGTAAGCGAGACGAACTGCTACTTTTGTTGCTACTTGACAAACATAAATATACTTTCTTCAGATTTTGTGCAGACATCCATGTAAAACCTCATGTAAACTTAAAGGATCATCTTCATCGTCCTGACATGCAAACATCTGTTGCAATACTAGAATGATGATGATGACGCTTGTGGAAAGTGGTGATCTGTGTATTTATCATTGGACAGACAAGCGAGAAGACCACATACTGGCTTTGTGACATGAAAAGCCGCAAACAAACTAATGTATTTTATGATGAGCATTTGCTTAGGATGACACTAGGTATATTATGCATTATGCGTAGCAGCATAAGGATACCTTATACACAAATTTTTTCTTGGGCTACAGTCAAAAAACTGCCAGTACAGTTTAGCATTTCCCTTGTTAGTGCCTTCACAAGCTAACTCACGTAATGTGCTATTGCGTGAGTGTATATATGTTTCTATAAAAGATGAAAGATAATCAGGGAGATGATGAGCTCCAACTTGAAATGAGCTCATAAAACATTTTTTCCATCACGCTCCAAAATTTCCCTAATATTTAAACTGACATTTACGTCCTTTTGCCTAACTTGACTTTTTTAATGTTTTCAAACGAGCAAATTGCCCGAACAGAAGGAACACGAGGGTACATGGAATGCAAGGGTATTCCTATCATTTTCTTGATTTTTCCCTCTCCTCCTCATCTGTAATATTGGCATCGTGAAAAGTTTACGATCCATGAAGCAATATATGCTAGTAATAATAATAATATCCGACATTTTAGGCTATAATAGGTTGCTTTTTTATTTAAAATCCCGAGCTTTCGTTCAGTTCAGTTCAGTTCAGTTCAGTCAATAATAATGATAATCTTCTCGTCTTTCATTTCATTTCGAAAACTTGCAAACAATTTTCCCTCTCCTCCTCATCTGTAATATTGGCATCGTGAAAAGTTTACGATCCATGAAGCAATATATGCTAGTAATAATAATAATGATAATCTTCTCGTCTTTCATTTCATTTCGAAAACTTGCAAACAACACAAACCAGCTTTAAAGTATCTCGTAGTTTCTCCAGCCAGTGAAGCCATTTTCAATGTCATCTAGGCAATAGTAAAAAAAAGTCAATAATAACATAATGTAATCCACATATCTGAATCCATGTATTACAGACTCTTATCCAAAATGAAAATGACATTTGAAATAGCTTGTAGTTTTAATATCGCTTAAACAAGTTCCATTCATACTTTGCCCAGTTGCACGAGCGAGCTCAACAGCCCAGCAATGTTTACACAGTCATCAAGAGGATACTTATGTGTGGAGTATATTAGCTCGAAAGAGAGAGAGAGAGAGTATAAAACAAAAAGCAACTGTTTCCTTGCTGCAGTTAACATTAATTCTTCACTTTAAAATGTGCATCTTGATGGTTGGAGAGGAAGTTTAAAAACTCAATATCCATTCAAGACGGAGACAACCAAGACAATTTTATTCATCCTTCCTCTGAGCAAGTTTCTGCAGTGGGATTGACTTCTTTCTTATTTTTTTACAGAGAGGAAAATGCAATAATGCTGTAGAGACTGCAGAGGTATGCGGAGGCAGAATAAAGTTTCAAAGTGAAGGGTTGTGCCCCATCATGGCACGAAACAAGCTTGGCATTCTTCTCTATATACGTGCATCTATGTAAATGTGGTATTTTGGAGAGGAAGGGAGTGACTCCTTAAGATTTCAAGTCAGGCTGCGTCCTTTTTTTCTCCACTTTTGCAATGTTATCCTCATACAGAGAATAAGAATAAGAAGCCCAAGAGGAGGAAAGATATTTCTCCCTGGCTTCGTCAGCGGACGTGTAATTTTACTGCGGAATGAGGACCAGACCAGCAAGGCGGAGGAGGATGAGCGTTATTAAGTGTGTGTTTGCATGCACACAACGGAATGGAAGCGTGATGAGATATTAAAGTCTTTAAAAAGTTACATAATATTCTTACAAACGAGTGTAGTACTAAATATTGCATGTGTATATGGAGGAGATATGTATAATAAAGGGAAAATATAGGATAGGCGCAATATCCTCTTATAAAACTGCCACGTTGTTTGCTGCTCATCTCCTAAAACGAAAGTTATTACGCTCTCCTCCAGCGAGTAAATTGCTTTTTAAGGTTTCCCAATGAAATTAGTATGTTGTCAGAGATTGAGACATTGACATGCTACTTATACATACAAAAAGGTTTAACTCTTTTTGACTCTGCTGACTATAGTCATCAGGGTGGAATATTTTTCTACTAAGATGGGACTAGCTTTCACAAAAAGGCATGAGGATATGAAAAAGAAATATTCAAAGTATGAACTATCGCGTTCTAATATATCACTAACTATTATACGAGTAGCTGGTCATCTTTTTCGTGCGTGTTGGGATTTGCTTTTCTTGAGAATTAGCTTTTTCTTCATTCACTTTCAATTATTTCCAATGTTGGAGTTTAATTTACAACGGTAGTGGTGAGATTTTGACCATACAGAGGATTAATTTAGGTACATATTCGGGAGATGTTTGTCTGCACAAAAGACGCTATATTTGCTTGTTCACAGAGTGTGGGAAGACAAGTACATGCATGGACATTCATCATTTTATGAAGCGGGCTACTTCATCGCACTCATCATCACCTGTCATTCCCCTTAATTATTCACTTTATTTTGAGGAAAAAATGTAATTTAAAAATGGGCAGAAGCCCAAGCTCCGAGGGAAACATGTAGTGGACGAGAAGAGCTTATAACGTTATTAAAGTGTTTGTTTCTTCTTCAACAATGAAAACAGCGTGAGGAGAGGGAAAGGAATAATGTAAATAATTATGTAAATGTGAGGAGAATTAGGAAAGAGTTTTTTCTGTAAAATTCTCTTGAAAATTAAGAAAACCAAGCCCATTCACAAACTGAAAAAATGACTCTTTTAGTTTTGTGAATCAAGTTCCATGCCTGTGTCACGTAGAGATTTTAATCGT
>JAHZNA010002265.1:0-13147 GCA_027743935.1 Sinodicranocentrus sp. ZH6
TTGACATGTTAATGGCAATAGGTAAATTAAGTAAACGTTTAAAAGTCAACAATAAAATCTCTCTATTTGGATCTAGAGCTCTTCGAAAAACGCAACTCGTGACTTAGTGGACCCTGACTTAATCTGGAAAAGTAAAACAAAGCATTTGTCAATAACTTTACCATAAGAAAATTGCTGAATTTCCAGTATAGTAAATTTCTTTTTATACCTTGCGCAACGTGGAGTACTTATTTTCTCCAGATTGAACTTGTTCTTGGTGAATAATATCATACTGTGTTTGTTTCTCCTCCAGCTTCAACTTTTCAATTTCCGACTTTAAATCCTTCAACTGATGCTGGAGACTTTTACTCTTTTCCAGATATTCAATCCTTTCCTTTTCTATTTCTAGAGTGATTGGATCCATATCTGTTCCATTGGATAGAGTGAGACTAAGCGGCATCAACATTTCGAGTTCTCCATTAGTTAGATCTTTTGCTACTGGCATTTCCAGCTTTTCCGGCTGTAAAAGTTTAGGAGGTGGCGGAGCCGGAGCTGGAGTCATTACCGTTGCCACTGATGCTGGAGGGGGAAATGCGATTTGAGGGTGTTGTGGCATTGACAAGTTTGACATAAGCTAAAGTTTCAAAATACAATCAAATTAGTTAAGAAAATTTAAACAAGTGTACTCAAGTTTCCCCTTAAATTACAAAGCATTAAAGGTTAATAACATTTATGTAATACCAAACTGCATTGAAATTGAGCACCCGTCAAGCATTGCAAAATTTTATTGCATGAAGATGATATAGTTCAACAGGCAGATGAAAGCAACAAGATGGGCGGCTTTGGAAGAGGGAAAGCACAGAAAATATTTTACATTTCACCGTAACACATACACAAACACTAAACTCACAGCCACTTCCGGTTTTTTAGTAGAAAAAATTGCATAAAAATTATTATATTTCCTTCAATGCTTACATTCATTTGGAGCAGAGCAGGAACATTTTCAAGAGCAGGTTGAGAAAGAAACTGGAGCAACTTTTCTTTGGCATCTTTTTCGGCTAGTCTTGCCTTCAACAGATCATTTTTCAGTCGATCCGATTCTATTGTTCGGGTATCTGACTCTGCCATAATTCTAGCTACGATTTGCTCCGTTTCTCGCATCTTCTGTTCCATCAGAATTTTTTCCTCTTCCGTCTGGAAAAATAATTATAATAAATAAATAAATTTAATCTTCTTACAAAATCTAAATTAGTTTGAAGTTTATTTGTTTAAACCTTGATAGCTGTTTGTCTAATCCTTTCTGCTTCCCGTTCCGCTTCAGATGCTTTTTGGTTTAAAAGCGATGCTTCTTCTTCCGCTATTCGAGACTTCTCAGCGAGCAACTCAGCTGCCTCTTCAGAACGAATCTGCAAAAATGTGTAGTACAAATTAATATTGGGATGAGTGGGGTGAAAAAAATTAATTTACATTTCCAAATATTTTTATTTACCAAAGCCTCTTTCGCCATTCGAATCTCTTCCTGGTATTCTAATAATTTCTGCTCTAAAATAGCCTTCTCCCTTTCCGCTTGCTCCCTCAGCTGCTTTTCTCGGGCTAACTTGCTTCGTTCTATTTGCCGTCTGAAGTTTTTAAAAACAATTTTGAATTCCACACGAAGTTTCCACCATAAGCATAAAATAACAAGAATTGATGCAACTTTTTCTGTTTTATTTTACCGCAGTTTCTCTTCCTTCGCTTGAGTCTTCATTTGCTGCAAATCCATAGGATCGGGTCGCCTTCTCCTCATGAAAAGGTCATGATTGCCAATGCAAAGTTCAAGAATGAGTTTATTCATTCTGAGTTTTTGTGAAAAGAAAATAAAATTTGGGGAAGATTTGTCAACCGGCTTAATCGTAAATTTCTTGTCATCAAAGCTGATATTCCGGATTTCTGACCAAGGAAAGCTAATTTTTGGAGTTAGTTTGTTTTCTTTCTCGTAAATATTAAGTCCCAGAGCTGTTACCCCAAGCCAAAGTTCACTGTCTTTTTTATTCTGCATTTTGTAAATAATTTTATTAGTAATTTTTATCAAAGCTAGAAAATTACTTTTATTTAAGAATTCCCTCCCTTATTACCGTGATAGGAAAGTAGTTAACTCCGTACATATCCAGATCTTGGGTAATTTTCAAATACTCCATTTCCGACTCATCCCTAGACATTCCGCGGTGATCCGCATACCAAACTTTGATCCTTTCTTCCCACATCTCTGATGTCATTTGATACTGATCAATAACTCTTTGGGGAAGAAGGTCCTCAGAAGAGAGCATGCCTGGAGTATAAGTTTGCTCGTCATAGTCTCCATACTATACACCAAGCCGAATATATTTCAAATTATTTTTGCAACTCTTGCAGAAAAATGTCGTAGCATCAGCATTTACACAAAACTTACCTTGGCTTGCACAGCGTAGGAAGCTAGTAAAACCGATGCTTCCGGGGGACAGTAAATATCCATATTTAAAATAGCTTGTTTTACTTGGAGAAAGAATAAATGTTGAGTTATATCTTGCACTAATTCCTCAGCTACATCCTCAGGATAAAATTTAGCTAGAAATGTAAACTGGACGGGTTCCTCCTTTGGTAAATGTTGGTCTCGAACTGTATTTTTTAGTAAACCAAACAGTATGTACTCATCAAATTACAATTTTTTGCCATAATCAATCGGCATAAATCTCATTAAAGTCAATCCACTCTAAAAGTCTACAAACCTTTTTTATCCATTTTTAACCATGTTATGTTGCCCTTACAATCCTCGTATTGTAAACCAAAGTACCACGTTTCTCTTAACCCGATTGTTCTACATATGAGATCAAACAATTCTCTCCCCATTGCCTTCCACTATTGAAAGAAAAATATTATATTAGAAGCAAGTAATCGTCATCAATCTGCACTGCACACAATTTTTTTTAGAGAAGGCTTGAACATAACTGAGGCTGCTCGGAAACAAGAATCCGTATAATTCTGCGTTCATTTACCTGCAAATCAAATTCCAGTTCGGCGTCCATAGACGTAACGCGAACATGAAATGACTTTGAGGATGCTTTTTTCTTCAACATTTTTCTAAACTTTTAGTTAAACTTATATTTGCAAATATGCAATTTATAATTGCGAAACTTATCTCGCTTAATTATATCGTTCGCGTTTATTTCCCATTGTTGCCCACAAGGAAACATTGCATACACTGCAAATCCGAGCAACAGGTGAATTGTTGAGAAAGCATTTCATTTCTCAACTTTTCTTCCCTTGATATCTTCACATGCTGAAAAAATTAATGTTATGTAACAACATTAAAGGAAGTCATGGACGAACGACATTATTTTTAGCTGGAGAGGTGGAAAATTTCGCAGTGTATTATTTCAAAATGAGGGAACTCCCCAGTAATCCTAAGCTTTGCAAGTTTGAGAGCAAGATAATAAATGAGTGAATATCTTTGTCTAAAATGTAAACTTGGCAGTGGCACCTATCACCTCACACATAGCTGCCTAAATTATAAACTATTTCGATAGCTTGAAAACTCCACTAGGAAACAGATCAGGGTCATTGGTCGTCCTATTGAATATTGAATCTCTTTGATCAACTTAGTGATTCACTCATGTAGTCATGTACTCAAAGAGTTTGTTTTGATGAGATTCCTATAACACAAAGCAAATGAGATGTAGATCTAGATGGTCTTTCTATTCTCTCTGGATTTTTTCGTTCAAAAGCATACTTGCGCTTTATGCATCACATTTTACCCCCCATGCATTCTAATCCAAGCCTAATATACCTAAACATGAGTAAAAAATATGTACTGAATGATGAAATGAGAAGACAAAAGACTGTGATGATGTGATCATCATGATCAAAGAAATGTGAGATTTTCATGGAACTGGAAAATGAAATCAGAATGTTGACAGACAAGTTTATATGAAATGAATATTATGCATAATGGAGTAAAAGACCACTCCTTTTTATCTAACGACTGTAATAGACACTTGTGTAATGTGTAGAAACTATAGTTCTTCATAGCTCTCCACCTGCATTTCCTGATCTGTGGTGTCCTATGAGCGTTGTTATATGAGTGATATCTGACAGCAGTTGTTTCAGATTGTGAATTATAACCAGTGACTTCCAGACTAGATTGAAAATTAATGGATAAAAAAGATTTGCTCATAATTACACACAAGATTTAAGAGGGTAACTACATCTATGTGAGGATGGAACTTTTATGAATTCCATAAAATGAATAACGGAACCATAATTAATCAAACCTTTTGTATTGATTCAATTTGTACATAATTAAATTGATATTACTGCAAATAAGAAATAACAACAAAATCATTTTCAGACGCCATTGACCATTACGGAAAAGCAAGCTTGTTGACGAACACATCTACATAAGCCACCTAGTTTTTTATGACTCATGATATGAGATAACATGATTTAAAAATTGTTTAAAATTGATAATCATTGTTTAAAAAGCTAAATGTATCATGCAGTCTATGTGAAAATCCCTAATAATAAATACATGCTAACAATCTTTATGCATGTTGCACATCCATATTATCTATGCACAACAATCATTATCACTAACGCTTACTTTATGACTATGACTTATAACTTCTATGGCACATATCCTTACGTTCAAATATATCTGTAATATCCATTAGCAAAACTTCTTATATAAGATCAGATTCCGAATTCCCAAATATTCCCAATGTCCTTCTGCAAACTGTATGAATTCACTTCCATACATATCTTCACTTTTCATCGATATATGTATCATCCTGATACATCATCATAAGAAAATAAAAGCATATATACAACATGGTCACGGGATATGGAATATATCTGGCTATAAGGATATATTTCGATGGACTCACTTTTTGCCAGATGTACTCGCTGTGCATACATATGGGACACAGATGACTTAATAAGTCTAAATAGAGCACATTACTCCTGATATACCTTACTCACTAATACAATTCCCCAGCTTGGGAGTTTGGGATTTATCGTAACGTAATACGTGTGATGTGAGCTACTTTTCCAAACCATGCAATAAAGAAATTCATTCCATTAAATCTGGTATTTTTCTATCCTTCTACCACAAAACGCATTGAACACACTAAACACAAATAATTTTTGTGTAGGAATAATAACATTTATGCACATATTCCCACACCATACCACTTCTGTAAGGTACAAAGTAATATTTCATTCAATCGATTTACGAGAAATAGACAGGACTCGATTTTTGTTTACATTCACACAAAACACAGTTTTTGACGTAGGGTTATGATTGTGCAATCGAATAATTGTATAAACCAAAGCAACATACATTTAGCAAAGGAACCTTTCATTTCAGACCTATCTGCCAAGATCATGGTTGTGAACGGTATTTGAATAAAAAGTACAAGTCCGGCATTTTATTTACATAAATTCGATTAAAACTTTGATTCTATCAAGTTATATGGGATGAGAAAACATACGAGGAGTATCGGCGGCATGGGATATTTATCTATATCTGTGAAAATGTTCACACGTGCTAATATGAATATCTAATAGTGAAAAAGAAAACCACCTCTTGAGCATAATCTGAAAGGAAGTGATCGACAGGAAATGCTGATTCTAGGGAGTTTCTCCTGTACGGAGAAAACCATTATACTTTGCGAGCTCTTTTTCCTGCCAGCAACGACCTCATACACGGTAGTTGTTGAGTTGTAATTTTGTTGCTAAAAAGTAGGGAAGTTGTTTTAATAAAATCTTGAGTAAGGGAAGAAAATTGTATTTTGAAAATTCACCATGCTAGTCAACCCAGGGAGTTGTGGAAGTGGAGCATTTTTTCAGAGATCTCTTCATCACAAGTGGATAGTTAGTTGTGGAACGTTTAAAGCCTTAGTTTGGATTTACATAGTTAGCTCAGTGCTTACCGGAATTGTGGGAGATGATCAAAACGATAAATCTGCTCCAGTAGCGTCTCCATTGCAGCAACAGCCTTCCCCTGTATCTACAGAATCCCTAAAATGCACAGGTAAATTCCATGAATTGTTTAATTGGAAAAGCAATAACTGTAAATCCTGTGAGTGGAAAAATTACTGTGCAATTTGATTTTTACAGACTGCACAGTAAGTGCAAAAATACAAGAGGAGATTTCTCCTACTTGTCCACAGTTCCAGTCCACAATTCGGAAAGGTTACTATCCCAAAGAGAACAAACTTGCGGGGACTTATGTTGCTGTAAATGCGAGTGTCGTCAAAACTCCAGAAGAATGTGCCCGACAATGTTGTCTTAACTCAACAGACTGTAATATAGCTTTTATGGTGGATTTACAATGCTTTTTGGTAAGGTGAAATCTTTTATAGACTGTATGATTAATAAGATACGCAAATAAGAAGTTGTGTTAAGGGCGATATGAATTTTGATCTTGACACAGCTAACTTGCAAAAGCGATGTGGCTTGTACCCCCTCAAAAGTAGCTGGAACTATGCTCCAATACAATGTCAGCATGATTTTTGTAAGAGTGCCAACAAATACTACTTTCCCTAGTAGTGCAACTACAACAAATATAACTTGCGAAACAGGCGTTGGCAATCGCTGCAAAATCAATCAAGAATGTGTGTCTGTGCATCCCAGGTCCAGAAATGGGGTTTGCAAATGTGTAGAAGGTTACTTGTTAAGTTCCAGTGGGGATGGAACTTGCGAAACTGCCGTTGTGACTACTGATGAGGGTGAACCTGGTATGTTAATTAGGAAACATTAATTACCACCATTTAATCAATATGAAGCAAAATGTATAATCCATTCATTGTAAATTCATATGATAGAAGCTACAACTATGTCTCCGTCGACGTCTACGACAGAAAAGATTGTCAAAACTCTCGCAGTAAACGTCGCATCCAAAAATGTCACTTTACCTACCAATGACGCAATTTTATTTGCTTATGCGGTTCCCGAAGCTCCCATTGGTCAGTGCTGGTTACATAATTAAAGCTAACTTTATTGGCCGATTCCTCAAAAGTATATTAAATTTATGCTCCTTAAATTAAAATTCAGATCAACCTTATTCTTACAAATGGACCTTGATCTCTCATCCTTCTGAGGACTCTGCCTTAATGGAAGGACAAACCACGCAACAACTCCATTTGATGGGACTTAAACCTGGCGCTTATATTTTCGAAGTTTCTGTAAAAAGCTCGGAAGCAAATGGTTCTGCAAATGCCACCATTGATGTTTTCGCAGGTAGGATTTCTTACACTAAAAATCGGACTATAACTAGATCTTCCATTAAATGCTAATTAAGGCTTAATGGAATTTTGGTCTTTTTGCCTTCATTACAGAAAAGCGATTAAACCATGCTCCAGTAGCTGTGATCTCACCCTCAGAGCAGACAATACATTTGCCAACAAAGAGCGCGGTCCTCGACGCCAGCCTTTCAACAGACGACGATAAAATTATTTCTTACAAATGGGAACTCCAAAAGGGTCCCATTGAATATGTCTTCAACCCAATAAAAGCTGTTAATTCTACTACTCTCCAAGTTGAAAACTTAACTCCAGGAAATTACAGTTTTACACTTACCGTCGAGGATTCTGAACACACAAAAAATTCTACTACAGCTAATTTAACTGTAATTAAGGAGACCGACTACCCTCCCACTGCCAACGCTGGAAAGGATATTGTTATCTACTTACCACAAACTGATGTTACGCTTAATGGAAATGCGAGTACTGATGATAAAAAGATTATTGGGTGGGAGTGGAAAGCAACTGGAGATTTAAACCGGGCGGTTGACATGCAGGTTGTTTTTTAAAGATCGATCGTTATTATTTACATATAAACATAGTTTGCTTAATTAAAACATTTGATTAACAGGACACGCATAGCTCATACCTGAAATTATCAGGCCTTCAAGTGGGTTTATATCAGTTTGAACTAAAAGTAACGGATGAAGCACTTCAAAGTTCAACTTCAGCCGTTCATGTGATAGTTAAACCTCCCACGGGAAATCCTCCAAAAGGTTGATTTTTGCATTAGAAAATTTAAACGCTTTCTGGCAAAACTTCTATTGAATTTTATTTGTGTATTTAAATAGCTAATGCGGGGGTGGAGCAAACAATAATACTTCCGCAGAATTGGGCCGTATTGGATGGTTCGGGAAGCTCTTCCGATAGCAGCAAATTAGTGAAATATACATGGACCCAAGTGAAGTCAGTTTAATATTTACGATATAAATAGGATTCCTAAAGTGAAATTTGTAATGCAGCTTCTAAACAAAATTCTAAAATTAAGGGGTCCTTCTAACGCTACCATTGTTCCTTTGACGGACATTGCCAAAGCAAACGTCAGTGGGCTGACAAAGGGGGAATATGAATTCCAAGTGGTGGTCGAGGATGAAGCAAAGCTAACGCATAATAGTAGTGTTAAAATAACCGTGTTGCAAAGTACGTCGTGGACAGTAATTAGATTATTAGTGTAAGTAGCATTTAGCTGAGAGTTTTATCTTTTAACTTCCTGCATGTCACTTTGTGTAGGAATAAATGATAAACCGAAAGCCAACGCTGGGGGTGATGTAGTGATTACTCTGCCATGTACATTAGTTAAACTTAATGGGTCTGGATCAACTGACGATGTGAAAATCGCTGAGTGGCAGTGGGACCGGCAGCCGGAATCCTTGGCTGCTGGAGTAATTTTAAGTCCTTCAGAAACCAGTCCAGTTTTGCAGGTAAAATGCAACTAACCATCTTTACCGTTTTTTCATGACTATGCATATACTAAACAATGAATGGATTTCTAAATTATTTGGTTTAGCTGACGGATTTGGTAGCTGGTAAATATGTTTTTAAGCTCAGAGTGAAAGACGAACAGGGATTAAGTGACGTAGACCTTGTCACTTTGACTGTGAAAGAGGGTATGTTATGTGCTCATCTTTTTTCTACACAGATGTGCAAAAATATATTATTAAAAAACATTTGACAGTTTGTACAATTTTTTATATATTTATGTTTCTTCTTATTCTTAGATGTTCGAAAAAGGGATTTAATTGAAATCATCCTCGATGTACATATTTACACGTTGTCAACATCAGATAGAGATAAAATCATTCAACAGATGACATTGCTTCTTCATGATGTTAAACTTATTTTAAGCCACATGCGATCACAGATTCACACTGGTATGATGTCAGATAAATCTTATTTAATACTTAACATGATATATAATAATATGCAAATTTCGTAAATAGAAATTTTGAACACTCATAAATCCACAAATAAGTATATTATATTCTATGCATTACAGATAATGCTGTACTAGTCCTCTATGGGCAAAACGAAAAGGGTGATATACTTGATGGATCTCAAATTGCAGCTCAGCTTCGTCAAAAGATTCATCAAGATGATGGACTTCTTCAATTTCCACTAGTGTCAGTAGACACTATACTTTGTTTAGATAACTGTTCTGGTCATGGCGTCTGCCAAGACTTACCCTCTGGAAGGGAATGCCTTTGCAGTGCATTTTGGATGGAAAATATTTTGAAGAGGAGATATGGAAGTGGAGAGAGAAACTGCGGTATTATGCTCCGAATTTCACATACTATGTCTTTCCTTATGTGCTTGAGAGTGAGGTCTCACGTAAGGTCTTATAATTATTCTGTTTTTACAGACTGGAGTAAAATCTACGTTGGGGTTGTGACGTGCCTCCTTTTAATGATGGTCATCGCTTTATTCTGGAGTTTAGTCTTTATATTTCAGAGGAACTTCCGAACATTAAAAGAAAATATAAATGGGAAATTAGGAAGTCCCACTAAACGGGAAAGCAACGGAAAAAGGCATCATGCACACAAGAAGCAGTACACATTGTTGGATGACGACGAAGAGATTGAGCTTGAGGCGAAAGGTAATAATTTGAGGATAAATCATGCCTTACATTTAGATGATTTTACTAAAGCAAATAAGTAAAATATGTCTTTTTATATCTAAACTTCCAGATGACGACGATGGCGAGTCGGACGACTCTGATTCTGATATCCTATTTGAAACCAAACGGCCCAACAAGCCCAAGAACGGTTTTAAAAAGATCTCAGGAAATGGAGCAGGTCCGCATAGAAATGGAATATTAAAAAATCCTAGACGCATCAAAACATAATTAGAAGAAGTAAAGTATATATATGATTATATATAGTAATATGTGTGCATACATTATATATCATAGTCTTAAAAATATAATTGGAAAACTGTAATACGTAAAACTATTCATATCGCAACTCGCCTATGAAAAATGCAAACTGTCGGAATGATCAACGATATCTATGGACTGTGTAATTTTAGTTACAATCTAGCTGACAAGTCTCGGCGTTTACTTAAGTAACAAAGTAACAATTACTGTGGAGGGTGTCTTCTGAGTGCAATATATATTCTCGCTCTGATTTTAACTGGCTTTTTCAAATTTACTTATTATCAGACTTTTAATGCTACTTTGAGTACTTGAGTTAGTGTGCATTTGAAATACTGGCAATACGAAACAGCAACTCAAACATTCCGTTATTCTTCATAGAAGAGTTCTTCCGTTACTGAGATGTTTCCACAAAATGTTTTGTGCAGCGAATTTTTACTAGTCAAACGTGATAGAACGTATTGCTGACGGTTAACACTGATTCCTGTTTATGATTTTGTTTGTCTTTGGAATACTAATTAGAAATTTGTATAGTGAGCCAAGTTCCTGATAGTGATACTAACTATATTAATCGTTATCGTTAAGTTAAGAACGAAGAAGGAAATAAATGGGAGAATGACGAAGAAACTTTAAATGCCATCTTGTACGCACACAATATATATCTTTATTGCTTATTCAAGACTAGATCTACTACCATCACTCTTGAGGTACTTGAAACTACACATGACTAAGGATTCCCCTCAAATAAACATTTCGGTAAATTAGTATCATATTCATATCACAATAGAACATTTGCTTACTACGAAGACATCTCGATATCGGAATGTAAGGTTTAGGTGGTGGTAGGATATTAGCCCTGACCATTTAAGCTACCATTTCTTTGGATTTTATTTATCTACTAGATTAAACGGATTGTGTATTTTCTGGAAGATACAGGATAATTTTGAAAAATTAACTACTACGGAATATTCTCATGAAATCAAATGAAAATTCTAGATGCGCGCATGCAACTCGTACTTATACACATCTCTTGGCTTGCTATGATTATTGATAAATTGTACTCAGCGTAATATCTTGTTCCACTTACGCTGAAGCTTTAGCCGGCAACTTGGTTTCTTGTTCGAGCTTCTTTCCTAAGTACTCCCTGTTGGTTTAAAGAAAACGAAGAGGTTAGGTATAATTATGCATCAGGACAAAATACATTATTTCGAAATTATTCCGCTTATATTACCAGTTGTGGACCATCAACTTCTGAACTGAAAGAAGGGCTTCATAACGGACATTGGAAATCTGCGTGGGAGAGAAGAGCCATCACAACCTGTTTTCCGCCTAGCTGCTCAATTATTCTGAAAAGTTAAATATGATCAGCTATAAATGCTTAACGCTTGTTGAAACTGGCGGTTTTTACAAATTATAAGGTCTACAGTACATTAACATTATAGTTCGTTACAGCGATTTATAAAATGAAGTGGACTATGGAAAAAGTAAAAGACTTTATATTTAAAGAAAATAATTCGTACTTATTCATTTTTTCAGATAGAGTTGGATTGAACGTAAGCACCCACAAGCAAAATACCAATTGATATTGAATTTGGAAATTGTGCCTGCCAGACAAAACTGAAACGAGTGTAGAGATTCCATCTACTGCTACAAATGCGTAACGATACTCGTCAATTCTCAACATCATCTGAAGGCAGCGGGCCACGGATTGAATGTAATCATTTTCCTACAAAATTAATACATAGGTTTAAATGCATCCAAGTGTAAACCACATCTCTATGCTTAACTTGAGGTTCTTCACACTACATTCCATACACTCACAGGGATTCTCAATTGATCCTTAAGCCAAGTCAAATAGAAATGCAAATCGGAGCCATCCATTAACTCCCGACTCCAGCATGCCATCTTCGCTAAGATTCTTGAAGTCATGTTCGTGATAAATCCATCTTGTCTGTTTAACATGTTTAGAAATGGTGCCCAAACAGATTCCTTCTTCTTTCTGGCATACTCCTTGAAAATCTCAACACGATGTTTATCCTCCTGGGTTTAAATTAGAAAAATGAACTTAAAAATAAATACGACACCTTGAGATTGGCAGAAAAGCTATAGAAAAACCTCTTACCGATAGCATATCATCAATCAAAACAAGAATGTAGTAAATGGTTTGATCCTTGGACACATGACCCATTAAATTTAAAAACGTCTTGGCGCACTGATTTCGCTGTTCCTCCAATAACTGATCCCTCGCTCTTCCAGACACTCCATCAAATGCAATTATAAAATTATAGTCTTCCTGGGATATCATTTGACATCTAAATTAAAAATTAAAACAAATGGTACATTGCTTAAAGGTCATCCGTTGTAACAGGGTTTAAACTTCAACATAGACAACAGAAAAGAAAAAGATCCGCTGCACATATTATGCAATTTTTACTCACTGAAGATAGGATTGCCAGTTAACACGCTGGTTTCTCACATCATTTGCTTTCTGCTGGAGAAGACTGGTTAACGCCATGAAATCTATAAAATCCGAATACATACGAGTGGTTAAGTTTTCAAACTAGAAAATAGTGCAGTCAACTTTCATTTTCACACAATTAAAAGTGTCATACACACCTCCCTTTTCGATATCCTCTGGAATGTTAATTCCATACCGTGCATCATCTCCGCTTGCCATCTTGTTATCTTTAGTAATGCCCTTGCAAACTATCAATTTTCAATTTTCAAAAATTTAGGCCGTACGACACAACAAAATCCTAAAATGTGAAGCTTGTTGAAATTTTTGTGCCTACAAGAGATTTATTAATTATGCGCTAAATGGGGAAGGATGTCTGTTTCACTCTAACTATGATTATGAAAGGTCGAATACACCCAAAATATTGTACATTACAGATTACAGAATGAGAACACTCCAAATAAACTCAAACACTCAATAATTCCAATCACAACACTATTACAATATTCAGCTGCCTATACACATCCA
>JAHZNA010002266.1:0-12337 GCA_027743935.1 Sinodicranocentrus sp. ZH6
TTTGTAATAACTTCTTTGTTGTAATATTATAACTCCAAATCTAGACAGTGTATCATTATCGACGAGTAGGTCGGTTTGAAACACGATATCCCTGTTCATTCATCCTTTCTAGCCATATTTGACAATCTCTGGGGATGCAGCCATTTATGGAAAAGTCAAATACGTTGACTACGCTGAAAGATTCGGACAGTTTATCATATTTTTGGACGTTTAGCGCGAGTTTGTTGACACCTTGAATAACTCCATGTAGACACATTTCGACTTGATATCTTTATCAGGTTGCTTATTCGCACAGCAAGATAAAAAGTCAAAAATCATAAATCTCCCATCATGCAAACAGGAAATCATTGCAGAAAATATGTTTTTGAAACAGTGTGAGAGTTGGCATACACATTTCCTGGATGTTGACAGATTATATTTACCTAAGGTGTGGTGACATATGTCAGCAAAAATGCAAAAGGGAGAATTTATGACTTTGGTTATTTACAGTATTTATCTTCCATAAAAACTGTATTTGCGCTGTAAATAACGATAAGAATTCCAGGTGATGATATACCTACATGGTGAATTTATCATTCTTCAAACGACTTGGCATGATCTTTTGAGCAAGAGCTACATATTTGTACAGTATCCTCCAGTAAATCGATGTTTTACAGCGCAGCATGGTTCACTAAAATTAGCAGATCGTGTTACGTCTTCATATTTCCAATTTTTTGTCATTTAAATTTTTCCTGGCAGTTTACACAAGACTTGACATTCAACGAGCTGGCAAACTTCTCAAAACGCATTATTTTTTCTCTCTTTTTTAAACTCAGCAAGCTCCGCCTTATTCGGCGTGTATGTAAACTGGAAGGAAATGTGATGCGTTGTTTAACACACACGCTTACTCGTCGGGTTGTCACTTTTTCTTGAAGGACTTTAGCATAAAAATTTCAAGCATATGTAAATGTGATGGGATTCAGGGTGTGAATCCCATACATTTCTTCAGCTTTTCTTTTTCTCCCATAACTTTTCCTCCCTTTAGTCATCATCTCATCGTCTCTGTTTTCATCGCCAATGAAAGTTTTTACAGAAACTTGATGCTTCAAAAGTGTAACTTTACACCCTAAAAGTGCACTTTCGCAAGATTACACAGGTATGATGGAGGTATGTGTGTACGTAAACAGTCATGATTTACAGTTGTGTGCTAAAAGCTAACGCAGTCATAGGTTTTCAAAACAACTGCGGTAGAACTTATGAACATAGCAAAATCTGCCTTAGTGACAAGTCGAGATATAGTCTGCTTTTGTTAAAAGTGCACGCAAAACGATTAACGGCATGTGCAACATTTCTCTTAATCTTCGTCAGCCGCCTTTCGAATTATTAAACTTATAGTGTTGTAGTTATACACGTATGACTCAGTTTCAATCTAAAATTTCGAAAAATTCCTGTTGTGCATATGTGTGAAAATGGGGTGGCAACTGGTGTGATATACTAGGTAAAAACAAGAGTTTCCGGAAAGTGCGTGAATCTCTCACGCATTTCAAATTTCAACTTGAAGCGACTCATAGATAAGCAATAAATATTCAAGTGTTTTGAATAAGACCATAAACTTTACATTCTGTCAAAACGATAAGATGTAGAATGCTTATTAATCACTTGTAAATAAGTTTGATTACATTAATCTTGAAGCTATGTAAATCTTTATTCGTTTAACCTTTACTTCAAAGGAATTCTTAATTTCAGAAATTTTATCCTTTCGCATTAAATGTGAGCTTTGAAAATTTAGTTGATACGCTTACGCACATTGCATAGGAATGTACACAATGTTTTGATAGCGGAGTTGCCTTTCAAGTAATTTGAATATAAATTGAAGCATTCAATCAAGTTGCAGATACCAAAGCAGTTACTGCACTCATGTGTTTGATTATTTAGAGGTATTGAAAGTTTGTTTTGTGAAACTGAAACTGTTGTGAGAAGAAAAGATGATATGGTGCAGAAATCTGGTATGAGGAGAAAGATCATTTTGTTTCAGGGAGAGCATTGGGAATTGACTCTCATTATGATGCACCTTTCTGTTGTATTCCAATTTTATTGGTCCACCCATGTCAATCATCCACTTAAGATTCTTAGTAATCCAAAGTTGTAAGGTGTAAATAAATATGTGTATAACCTACACAAATTTTACATGTGACAAACTGTCAAAGGACAAGGACGCATGTCCACACAATAATAGCATGTCAGTGTGAACATAAAAGCAGATATTATACAAAGTTGTTCACGTAATACCTGAACATAAGAAGCATTAAACTGTATAAATAGAACTGCTTCTGTAACCCAAGGGTAGCAAGTATCATTTCCTTGTGGTTAAGTTGTAAATAGTCAATATTATATAGTTTCTGCCTCATCTAAGCATCCTGTTGTGACAACTGATTTCAAGGTTTTACAGCATTCAGAAACAATACAAATCGGAGCAAGGGCTTCCATATAAATTACAAAGCAACAATGCATCAAAATGCTTCGGATATCTTTGAAGACAACAAATCTCAGGCTTTGTTCACACAGGTCTCGAAACTTTAGATAGTTTACTTTTCTTCATAAATGAATGGGCGTAATCTAAAAAAACGTCTGCTGGTTTCATTAGGTAACTTAATGTGCATATGTATGCATATAATGTATACTAGTAAAACCGGATCAAGTCAAAATCGGTCTGCGTCTACTTCATCCAAAAGTTTAGTTATTTATTAGAGTGGCAAACGCTGTGTCACTCTAGGAAGCATTATACCGGTCGAAAACTTCTCTTTTACAGCAACAAAATATTTAATCCTAAATACAATCTAATGTGCACGCAAGTGACACCGCCAGAGATATTATCTCCGTGAAATTAAAGAAACGTACAATATTGTTATTTCAGAAATATTCCAACTGAAGGTTGTGGTCACCCGTACAAGTTTCACTCTCCCCAGCACGGAACATTGGTAAGTAATTCTTTGCAAATAATACAATCCGCCATAATCTCACTTAATCTCACGTAACCAAATAGGATTCCTATCAATGTTTGAGAAATCATTAGACATGCAGCATTTTCAAACGACTCGTCTTCAAATTCATCTCAAAAGTGTATTCGTGCAATGAGTACGATGACAAAGCTCATTTGTGCTTGTACATATTGAGGAAAAATAATAAGACAGGGCGTGAAAAGCGAGATGAGATGAGACATACAACAAATCTTCGTCCAACGCATGTAATTGTAAAATGAATCCTTTTTTTGGTGATTTTTTCGCACTCTCGTATACACAACATCTCACACTCACAAACAATACAAGATAATAGCAGCGGCTGATGCACTCGCCTCTTATGAAAGACTCAACTCTTTTTCATTTCATTTCATTGTACCATGCACGCGTACACCTCTCCGCACAGCTTTATTGAGTTTTGTACACTGCACCAAAAGTTTTTATGGATTCCGGCTCATGCATGCAACCGCCATCTCACAATCACAATTATTCCTGTTGTTGTTGTGCACTATTGTTTCCCTTTTTTGTGGTTTTTTGCTTGTATTTTTACACCCTTTCCTCAGGCATGTTCACGTCATACCCTTTGTAAATTAGCTTGGGGGCTAAGATCCGCTCGATGTAGTAATATAGACAGTGTGCATGAATTCATAAAAGTTCCCTTTCTGCATCCCCTTGCCTGGTCACCAAGTGCGCATTTCATTAATTGGAGCTACAAGATTGGACAGAATCCTGAGCTATGGTCCTCCAACGTAATCACTAGTTTTGCCATCTCCTTTGAAAATACTGACCGGGTGGTTGCGAATGTCAGATTTAATGAAATCATACCCATATTCTCACTTGACCTACTTCAACTGATTTTTTCTTCCTTCCTTGGAAAGTGTACTGTTGAAATTGAAAACGACAATGCACTTCTTTCGACACAAATCAGTAGGTATTGATTGCCTAATTAGATTCAGCACAGGTAAATAAACAAGTACAATACTGGCAAAGTTTGCTTTACCCTGCTGATACATGTCTGACCCAGTTAATGATATCATCAAAGTAATGCGTTGTCCCGATGACCGATGACACCGGCTTAAATTGAGTCTGTGACTTTCAAGTTGTGTGAGGGAATGATTGGCTGCGTCATCGTATAACTTAACGTGTTGGGATGGACCAGGATTTGATGAGTAAAAGGAATGAAACGAAACTAGATAAGTTTGTCGTTGTAGATAAGTGGAATATCATACGGCACACATTTTTCGACTGTATTGCAACTTGATCAGGATTGAAAACAAAATTAATCAATAGTCACAATGCAACATTGTGCAGATCCATCTTGTTTGCAAAATTCATACCTGTCATCAAAAAAATGCACGAAGGAAACATTTATATTGCGAATTTTTTAATATGTTTTTGCAAAGTCAGTTCATACTTCTCATATATGACCATAACACACAAAGCTGATGCAGTAAATGAATACTAATCACGAGTAGGCTAAGAGATTCATTTTGTCTGACACGGGGAATGAAAAGATATTAGAAAATATTTTTAAAGATATTTGCCGAACAGCAGGCGACTCCTTGATCTTTTTTTTTGCTTTTTGTCTGACTTGATTGAGCTCTCGAAAGGATATGGCTTGATACGCAAGCAAAAGGTAAATACTATATTCGTTCAATATTTTATAAGTTTTAATGTATGCAAAGTGATCTATATGGCCCCCGTAGAGACGTAATTGGAAAAGGCAGGCTTGGCTGGCACGACACGATAGAAGCTTTGAAGGAGCAAAAAATCCCTCATATTCTTCCATCATCAGTCATTCGTTTTGTTCATTTTGCTTGTGTAATAGCATCAATGATTATTATGCTGTTGTCTTGTAGTGAGTTCCGTTATATTAGAGCTTATACAATTTGTTCGTATTTCTTTTCTTTTGCAGATGATGCACATATGCTTGAGAAAAGGTGAAAGAATCCATGTACGATGTACGATGAAGTGTGCGTGTGTGTGTATTTCGAAATTATCCATTTCTGCGTTTGAATGAGTGGGTGCTTTTAGAATTTCTGTTTATGTAGTCAAACATGCTTTAGTGGTTGTAATGGCTTAGAGGGATTTATGAAACCAGACATTATGCCGTACTTGAACAGAGTAATAAGCAAATAATGCTCTTTCCTTCAAGGAACAAATGAAGTACATTATAGACATACTTACTACAACTACAACGCAACTGCCAATTCAGCAGATCAATGCATTATTTTTTTGGCTGCATTCATTTCACATGCATGGTGGAGAAATCACGTCAGAAGTTCAATTGTCGTAAGTCACACATACCCATATTGTATTCCTGTAGGAGGAAAACAATCTAAGGAATTTTGAAAGAATATCGGATTACAAACAAAAAAGAAGAAAATATAATTTCACTGTTGAAGAAAAAAAGATAAATTGGTTTGACGGTTGTTGTGGGACGCTGTGAGCGTTACTAGTTCCTTGTACAACCTGCGAGAACATGACCGTTTGAACATGTTATGTCTCTGTATCGTATATCCTTAGAGAAATGACAAAAAAAGCTTCATCTCTTAGTTTCTGTAAGCTTAGTATAATTTTTTTCTTGTGCTTTAAGTTGGACAAACAAAAATATTTTACGAAAGATTAGAGCTAAAAACTGTATTTTCCTTTGAAACTTGAGCTTCTACAACTCATCCATCGTCTCCTTGTAACCTCCTCTTTTTGCTCACAAAGGTTTCCTCATATCTCAGTAGATATCTTCAGCGCAAACAAGATTGACACTGCATAGCTTTTCGTCTTTTTTACGGTAAATGCTGGCATTGACGTATGTTTATTTTATCAGTATTTTTGCATATGCGTCTGACAAGACATTGTCTCATTCCTGACAAGTCTGCCCAAGAGACCTTGTTTCGGCCCAGATAAAAGGTCGTCATTGTTCTATATCTGCCTGTTTACTGCCCTTTAACGACTTTCTGTCGGTTTCTGAATGAAAGAAGAATAACAAAGTTGATAATGGTATTTTGATATTTACCCGCCTCCTTTGCACAGCCTTAAGTATTTTGACAGGTGGAATAGCTTCATGTTATAATTGCAAACGTTTCCCTGGTTGTTTCCTCCCCTCGATCATGTTTTCAGTTGGTCTCTCATCCTGATAAAAAGAAGTTGGCATATCGTCGTGTATGTTGTGGTGTCAGGTAGGAGCGTGTCTCTCTACCTCTATGGTAAATACTCCGAAGACGTGGATCGTCTGTAATTCACATCAGTTACGTTAATCAAGCCATGTAACCTGCCATAATTCATCGTGATCGTTTTCGTGTAGGATGGCTCTTCACTCTTCACCCCTGAATATTATGTGTGGACTCCGCCCCCTTCACAATGCTAAAGAGAACTTATGCGATGATGTGTGTATTTTGTGATGTTTTCATAAGAAAATTTTCATAATGTAATTTAGATCAATTTTAAAAGGGTTGATGGGACTTGCGCAGGTATAGTATACGGATTGTTTTTACTCAAAGCATTATTGTTTCTATTTGAACGGCCACAGTCCCATTTCTACAAAACTGCTTATCTACTGTCCCGCATGTGTCGTTCATAAACACGATTTTTGAAAACATCAACCCAAAAAAAACTTGAAATTCAATGAATTAACCAGACAGAGAAGTGAATTATCGCAATGCTAGGTTTTCTCAAAGGATTGTCTGATGACGGCGAATTTCGAGGTATGTCACGCCGCTCAGCATTACACAAACCGGCACAGACCTTTTTCAAAAATTATTACTTCTCATGAATCGATTATAAAATGTTCAACATTTCTCTGTTCAGCTCATTCCCAACTTTGAAGACAATCTGCATGTAAAAATCCAACAGCTTATCTGTCATTATTACAGTATTTATTAACTGTAACCTAAAGGAAGGAAGCTTGACATGACAAGAAAATGTTTGATAAAAAGGATTTTCACATTTTCCTCTCTTGTTTTTCCCTTCACCGGTTCTTGGAATTGAGATGAAGGCAACTTCTTCTCAAATCGATACTGCATCTATTTACCTAAATCAAGCTCTTGTCAAAACTCGAGCAACACCATTTTTAAAAACGCATTATTAAAATCGAACACATGAATATAAAATTATCCCAATATGCTACTTGCACTTTTAATGCAAACTCGAATCTTCTACTTGCTCTAATCCTTACAATACAAGTTCATCAAAGTAAAGTTCACATCGAAGATAATTGGAATTTAAAAGAGAAAGAGAGAGAGCAAATGAAATAAAAGGACGAAAAAGAGCATTGAGGAATTGAGTTGATTGCTCAGAAAATGAGCTTTGCTTTTCTAGTTGATATTATTATGTTATCATCATAAGTTTTTTGACTGCTCTCTTGTTAGTTTCTCTCTCAGCCTTGCACATTATCTCTCCTTCAAGGTTCGATAGTGGCTCTTCAGGTTTTTACCTGTCTGACATAGATTTTGTATTTCAGGAGGTTGTAATAAATCGATCATGAAAGTGCTTCTGCAAATCGGAGTGAAATTGATCTCACTACTTGTTATACGTGCAAAGTGTGTAAGCCGATGATATTATCGAAAGGGAGGAAAAGCGTGCAAGAGCGTCACATCTTATAAGAGCTGAGCTTCCTACTAACTGCCAATAATAAACTGGCAATAATGTGGATATCTTTGTGGATAATGTGTAGCATCATTTTAAGAAGAAAAAACTGCGCGAAAGACTTACGATATTACCATTCCAGTTACAGAAGCGCGGTCTCTTCCTCTCTGCCGAGAAGTGTACATTACAAGTCATGAAAGCCAATTAGTAAAGTCTTGTTACTTTCCTAATTTTTGACATTAATGGCTTTATGATTCTTTCCAATTGGCACTTTACAGAATGGGAATGGACGGTAGCTCATAAAGCGTATGGTTGTTTATATTGCCACACAGAATTTTTTCTACGATAACCGTGTTTCACGCTCTTATGTAGGTTTGTAGAGAGCCATTTTTAATCATAATGAAATGAGTTGATGATTGTCAGAGAGTGCGTTTGGCGATGGTGATCCGAACCATATTTGAGCAAGTTGGCTACAAAAAGTCATAAATTGTTGAGGGAAATGGGAAATCTGTTTGTCAAAGCTTACGCATCTACAGTCGTAAACGGAACCGTTCTATATGGGGTAACTTGGTACACTCCCTTCTAGGGGAGTTGCTAAAATGAGATATTCACTTACGCTATAATTAGTCAATCGAAATGTACCGGCTGCAATAATATTAAAAATTTGATACGCCAGATCCTGTAGGGGTTTATGCTGTATCTTGCCAGTTTTTACTTATTGATAGCGGTGGAAGTAAAAGGTTGCGTATTGCGTATATATAGACTACAGCTCATATATTTTTCCAAATGACTGAAGGGGTGACACTCCCACTTTCAAGCAAAGCTATAAAATTTATTAATGAGGATATTTAGCTTCTTAAACACTTCAAAAGGATTTTTTGCTAATGAGCACAGCATCATCATAAACATCGTTCATGACTCTTTTGCTATCTTATCGGACAGGTGTTGTCGTACGGGAATAATAAGCATATAAAATATTAGTATCATTTACTAATCAACGGAGCATAGTTTGTTTACTAATGCTTCTTTTAGGTATTATAAATACATTGTTACATGTTATGCATTTTAGGCTGCTCGATACCTTTAGATCAATATGCAAAATTAAATATGCAACCCAATCAAAAGACGCATCCCTCATAACTGTTTTTGTACTTCTATTCAGTGATAAAAGTAGCCTTAACAGAAAANTCAGTGATAAAAGTAGCCTTAACAGAAAACAAAAATAAATAAAAAACCCCAACTTGGATTATAAAATACAAAATTTCAAAATGACATTTTTGAAGAAAAACGTCAGCCTACGACATCATTACAGTATTTGCAGTCAGTCTGTCTGTTCAAACTTCCTTGTCATGTGACTGAGGAGGTTATGTGAAAAATGTTACCTTTGCTTTATTTCAGTTCAAAGCTCTCGAAATTACAGATAGTCGATCTACATTGGTCATAATAACTAATGCTTTTACTTATTTCAAGTCATAACAATCAAACCATACCAAGAACAGCTCTTTTGGGTTTATATTCTGTTGCGCTGCTCAAAACTTAATATGCAATTAAGCTGCACTGATGCTGAATTACGGCAAGCAGTAGAGATGCGTGTTGTTGCATATTATGATACAGAAAATGAGATGACTTGGAAACTCACGTTGGTAAAGGTATCATCAACAAGACGGCATTGCAAGTTTGGTTTCGTTCACACCACTCGTATCATCGTCACCACCACCACTACACCACCTTCCAACACAAAACGTGAACATTATGAACATTAAAATGCAGAAAGAAACATCATATACAGATAGACAATACCCACATTGTTGTTCACCAATGTAACATATGTGTATCCCAATCAGGAAGAAAAGTGAAGTAGAAGAGTAGAGCACCTGTAACCTTCGTACATGTAAGCTTACTTTTATTTCAAATCTAAAGCAATCTCTGGCAACCTACCTATTCTAAAAGTTGTGAGTTGTTCTCATCTGAAGGTGAAACTAGAACATAGTTTCCACCCACCTTCAAATTATTTTTAAGGTTTCAGGGTCCTCATCTCTGGAAATACCAGGATAGCTGTTACACAATGCATTTTTACAATTTGAAGGACAAGTGCCTTGTATAGTAAATATTAGAAAAATGTATTTCAGGATGCTTCCATGATTTACCTTCCTATCTCGCGTGAAACACACACAAAAGGATGCATTATGCATACATCGAGTTGTAACTTTGTTACCTGAGAAAAATCAGCCCTTATACGTATTCCTAGCATGCGATGGATGGTGAAGATTCCCATCTAATACGTTTTTACCCCTTCTTCATCATATCTCATCTCATCATCAGTTAACTACAATACTACGACCACTGTTACTTTTTAGCTCTGTACTCTGCCATTGAATCTTATTCACTTCGTAGCATTGTGTGCACTGCACAAAAACCAACTTTTTGAACAACCGCATACATACATAGTTAAGTTACCCTTGATATAAGTAAGCACACTCACACACTTCATATTTCAGTTGGCTATTGAACATATATATGCATTATAGATGCTAGAATGATGTGAGTCCCATGGCATAGTGGTAAGTAATAATCATAAACTGCACATTTATCATGCAGTATTACTTACTTTTTGTATGAATAGCCGTGAGTGTGCATGAGATGGTCCGACTGCCTTCTTTCTTTTACTCCTAGATAGTTTTACAAACGGACAGACGGAATGGAGGGATGACGGTGAGGGACCTACGTGAGTTGTAGTAGTAACCAGAGAGTTATAATATGAATTGTGTGTACTGGTTAGCTGCTCCTGCTGTAACGTGAACATATACCAATAAGAAGTTAGCGTACGTTAGAAATATTACCATGATTGGTGTGTGGATGTTGGTTCCTACTAAAATCATGTTACAATACCCTCTTTCAACCCAGCAAACCAGTCCATACGTTTGATACATGCAATAATAATATAATACTTCACACTTGCATACACTGCTCGTAATGGTTTTCCATTGTGGCAGTGTACATTGCAGTAATCGCTGGCAGGCAAGGCACTAAAGTGACGGTGCGTGCAGTTTTTTTGAAATTTAAAATAATTTTTCGCTCAAAGTGCGCTGATTTTCTGGAGAGTTAAACCCAGCAGACTTAAGTACGTTGGAGTGGTTAACGTGTTTTGGAGGTCCTTCTTGGTAAGTCCGATTGTGCTGGATGTTTTCACAGTTTGTTGAAGTGAATTTATATTTTAGGAGTCGAGGTACATTTCAGGGTCCCTTATTTGTGACGACGGTGAAGCATTTGTGTGATCAAAACATTATCGTGTGTGTGTAAACGTGGTGTTCTTATTTTATTATGACGCAATTATAGTGTGCATATGCATGAAAGTAAAGTAGATAAGAATGTGACTTCTGTTTCCGACGGTGTAATCTGTAGAGTGAGTTTAATTAGAGTTTTAAATTGCACAATATAATGTGGTTCATGTGCCTAATTCCATGAGCATTTTTCCAAATGAGAAATTGGAATGGTTGATTGCCTTAGCATAAGTACGGAGTGAGTACAATAGGCGAAAATATAATTGAAGCGAAGCGAAGGTGACCCGGGTATTGCCCTTGTGGTTCATTCACCCAAAAACGAAATGGATTCTCAGTTACCGAGAAGAAGTAACAAGACGTTAATACAGAGTAAAAGTAATTAAATCCACACCTTTTCGGAAACAAGTAGATTGATTACCTGCCAACGTACCCTCTTTGAAATGAGCTTCCATGTAGGAAAAAGATAAATGGAACTGGATAAGCAGGATTACATACCAAGGATTGAGCTTATCCTGAAGCAATAAGTTTCATGAACGGCAACGGGTGGCAAAGTGTACAACAAAAATCAGCATGGACCGATAGTGATATGCAAGAATAAAAGTTGCGTGTGCATTAAACCACTCACCCTATGTTAATATTCAAGTTCAGGGTTGAGTTGTTTTTGTGTTGGTTGATGTTGATGTGGCATTCGTAAACGTGAGTGCAACTCTCCCGTCCCGGGCATTTCTCGGAATGGAGTGTTTACTCATGCTGAAAGTTTTATCGTGCTACTGAGAGAGAACGGTGGTCGGTCGTGAATGGAATTCGGGGTTTATAGCCTCTGAAAAGCGGGTTCTTTTTCACTTCTTTGCTTCCAGCGACTGCCTCCTTCATAATAAATACATAAATCTATTCTCTCCCGTCGATGATATTACAAGCATACTAGTTCTGTCCACGACGAACATTTGTCATGGTTTGGGTATTGGGGTGTCACTACGGTGCTTATAATAGTCTCGTCTGAGTGTTTTTGTTGGATGGAGTTTGGTCATGGGAGATATTATAATGCGAGGATGAATTAGAGTGGAGCTATAGATTAGCAACGGAGAAGGAAATTGCTCAATCAAATCAATTTTATTACTGTGTGACTCATTCCACATGCTTCCTCACACTGATGTTCTCTGTACTTTTTGGAATTATTGAGGGGTGAATGATACTAATACTCGGGTACTCCGTCGGATCTTAATGAAAACTGGGCGGAACTTTTTTTGGAAACAAAAATGAGTTATTTTAATCATTAAACGTCTCCATCCATATTTTAAGTTGGTTATTATTTTGAAACCATATTCATTTGCTGAGTATCATCATATATGGCTTCCAAAACTTTTGAAACTTTTAAGTTCACAAAAAATATGATAAAAAGGGTGCCGTGTGACTATTCTTCAAGTCACTTAATAGCTAATGTACTTACATATTAGGCAGAATTTTAGTTAATGCTAAATT
>JAHZNA010002267.1:0-13226 GCA_027743935.1 Sinodicranocentrus sp. ZH6
TAACTACAGACACGTGTTTTGACCTTATGGGTCTCGTCAGTGCAGTGGTTATCGCTGAAGTCACTGATGTTGATAGTGACAAAAAAGCCAAGTGATAGTGATCAACATCATCAGTGACTATCAACATCAGTGACTTAAGCGATAACCACTGCACTGACGAGACCCATAAGGTCGAAACACGTGTCTGTAGTCATATCGCTTTTCACGAGTGTGCCCAGAAAAGAACTTTTCATTATCAATTTACCGTGTTTTTACTTAATTTACATGGCAAGAACCCAATGGTAAATTCGCATGGAGGTTTTATGTGAGGTTTGCAGCTATTAAATATATTCCAGGATTTTAAGCGAAAACAAAATATTTTGAAGGCTTACCATCCACATAAACGCAAATTCAGTTAAGACCTGGATCATTGGTGTATATGGAAAGAAGGTTTGATAAAAACAAGAATATAATAATAATATTTTGCTTCTTTGTTTTGAAAACATATCTCAACTGACGGGAAAGCAAGGATTTGGAGTTGTTTTCAAACAGATTACATGGCAAAAATTGAAAATGGGTTATTGTATTGGAATCGAACAAAAATATGAATATTAAATGTGTAAAAATATTTATACTTTTGAAGGTTTTTTTGTTGTTTTTTATAAAGCCTAAATCCCAAAAATGTAACTGTTTAAGACAGTTTCAATGGGAAATTTATTTAATCAATAGATTATCAATGCTCGTATTTAAAATTGAATTCCGGGTTTTCACAGATACTCATTTATACCTGTTTTGCTATCTACCTACCTCATATAAACGAATAAACAAGTAGTGTAATTTGGAAGTTTTCCGCGAAATAAACTAATTCTAAAAGATACAGCTAACCGTTCATAATAAGTGATAAAGCACATCTGGAATAAACAAAAAATCGAGGGACTGAAACTTTACAATTTTTGATACACATTAGCAGTTTTGTATCAAGGACTCGACGTCCAACATAAAATTTGAACTTTGAATCGAGCAATAATGACCAAGATCAAAGAATGAAAATCACTCTATATTACTTCCGATTACAAAATCACTACAGAGGATTTTAAATTAGTTTATATTCCAATGTTCAATTGTATTCTTTACTAACACAGCTACAAAAGTTTTTAAATGGTTCCGTTTTTATGTTAATTTTCATTAATTTGGAATTTATCTCCTGACAAAGGTGTTCAGATCTAACTTCGAAAGCTTGAGAATAAAATTTCTTACGTCAGTCAATGTCTTCCATTCATCCTGCAAACTTTACTCACAAAAATGTTCGTGATCACTCATCATTATGTTTATCACTGCTTTCCACCGTTTTCATTCTCAATGGGAGAAAACCAGAAACCATTATTGGGCTATTTAACAAAATGATTCAGCCTGAATAGAAAATCCCAGTTATATATGTATAATTAAACAACCTAAAAAAGCCGAAAATGCATGACAGATTTAACATGATTTAGTTTGGAGAAAGACCCAATGAAAACGGGATTTGCCTTTGATATCACGTATTGTAGTTTCTTCAGAAAAATTATATCAAGTCATGTATCACCCATTATGAAAGTAAGCTAAACATTTTAGAATTGGTTTATTTTGCGTAAAACTTCCAAATTACACTATTTGTTTATCCGTTTATATGAGGTAGAAAGCAAACAAGGTATATGATTATTTGGAAAACCCCACATTTTAACTTTTAATACAAGCATGTTTAATCTATTGATTAAATAAATTTCCTATTGAAACTGTCATAAACCATTACTTCTTTGGGATTTAGGCTTGATAAAAAAACCTTAACTTTCAAAAATATTATTTGTGTATACATTTAACAAGTAAATTTTTGTTCGATTCCAATACAATGACCCTATTTCAATTTTTGCCATGTAATATGATCGAGAACAACTCCAATCAGTAGCTTTCTCGTAAAATAATATGTATCTTCAAAACGAAAAAGCGATCAAGAATGGAAAGACTGCTTTTCTCAAATCTACTTTCCATGATCCACGTCATCACTAAATCTGCTTATTCGGGTTTTAAGCTTGCGAAATAAATAAGCAAAAACGTAACTTAAAAATACAGTCCTCGCCACTTTCGTGCTTACAATCCTGTAATATATTTTAAAGTTGCAAACCTCAAGTAAAACCACTATGCTATTTTACCGTTCAATTTTTATCACCCAAATATTAGACATTTTTCCTAATACCTTTGTTTTATAGTAAAATAGGATTTGTGCTAAAAACAAAAATAATCGATCGAATACTGCAAATTTTGTTTTTCACAAATCAAATGTCCATATCGATCCGCAATTAACATTACAACTAAATCTGTTTATTCGGCTTGCCAAATGAATACAAGAATAGTTTTATTGTAATGTAATCCCAAGATCTCAAATCCTTTTAATCTAATCTCCGGTATTTGAGTCTCGCAGTTCAAAGATTTCATAAGGATTTAAAAAAATGATAAAAAACTCAAATTTCATTGAATTTTGTTGAAACAATTTTTTTATTGTGCTTTTCATTTATCAAGCTAACAGCATAATGGATAATGGACAATAAATGCAACATCTAAAATCAACGTACGAAAATTTTCATTTGATAAAAATATGTTGTAGAAGTACACAGGCAAAGTGAAGGGAAGCACAAGCTATATTTTTTAAAGCTGCGACATGCAGGCTATCTTTTAGTATAAGATATGCTGTCATGCCCGTGTTTGAATATATTTTAGAAAGTGTTCAATTGACACTATTATTATTATATTTATTGAGCAGAAACAATTATGGATATTTTATAATTCATGAAAGAATATTTTAAGTTTAATTTAACATTCGGTTATCACACCATTGAAGATATCTCAAAAGCTTGCGACCCCGGTTGAAGAGATGAACAGAGGTTCTCTTCTGTGTCCATGATTCAACTCATGTCTTGTCAGCTCTTCACTTATGCTTACATTACATTACAGTATATATGTGGGGTCACAAAGCTTATAACAATAGTAGATCCACAGTTCGCTCAAAAATCCCTTTAAAGTATTCTCGTTCCGCTCCTTTCACCAGATAGAAAAATGATCCACACCTTACTACTATAGGTTTTACTGACAGGTATTGTCTTTTTAAAATATTTCTATTTCTAGACATTTCCCCATCTAGAAGAAATGCATATTTTCTCCTTCTCAAAACCAACTCAGTGTTTATATAAATATCTATTCCAAAAGGCAATAACATGTAAACAAAGAAAAAACATGTTGCTGACACAGTCGGCAATAACAAGTAGACAGATATAGGCATCATGTGAAAACATGTTAAGCTTCCTACATTACAAGTCAAAAATATCATGAACCCATTTCCCATCAGAAGTGCTACGAGTATCTCTATGCAATCTTTCGAATGTCCGTATGCTACAGTTAGTTGAGTATACCACTTCAAAAAGAGTTCATCATTTCTCCTCCCTGACGGGATGCAGTGGAGGTCTCGCATAATATTCATAAACAATTCGAGTATATACATTATTGAAGCAAGGTAAATGGACAAAAATCGACAACATTCGCTAATACAGATTGTACAAAAAATAATTCTTAAAGCTGTTATTAAAACTTTGACAATATTTCTGCAAATGTTTCCATCCTGGCAAATTAAATCCGCAGAAATATATTTTGGCAAAACCAAGTAGAACACATCAATGTTGAAAGCCAAACATCCCGCTGTTAGCATAAAAGCGAGGAAATATAGCGAGACAACAACAAGTTGAAGGCAGTATGATATCACAATCCAAAGTCTATTTGGAGGATGTCTTTCAGTTCCCAAAGTTTGGTCCAAATGTGAAGCTGTAAATACAAAATGCTGATTTAGCTAAAGATGAGGAAAATGTAGTGTTTTACGATTGTACTTACCAATGGCATTGTGAGTCTGCTGTAGTTTATGGAATGTGGCGACAAATTCATCCAAGTATTTTATTATTGCAGCGGAGGTCATAACGTAAAGCAAGCACATGGTGCCAAACCCGAATGCCACAACTAATATTGAAATTGGAAAAGTTTCCGCATTAAATATTATATCCACACAAGACCCAAAGCCAATCAATCCCGCTATTATGAAGACGTTGAAATACCATGGGAAATATTTCAAATGAGATCTTCCCTGTGTATTGAAGCGCTCTGTATGTGCATCGAATTCAAATACTAACGGAACTATCTTGGAATACATTTTGTACAATGTATGATGGAGAAAGAATGCTCTAGAGCAAAGATATTTAAAGTTGACATGTGTCATTTTGATGAATCCTATGCTATCAAAATTGTTTTTGAACTTTGGGGCTTAACTTTTTATGATTTTATGGGAATCTTGTAGTTTGAACGAATATACTTAATGCTTTTTGCTTTGGTGATTGGCGCAAAAGCCAAATTTTACCAGTCCCTCTATTATAAATCCTCAAAGGGTCAGGAGAATATTTGAAATAAAATATTCCTTATTGAAGCATTCGATTTCTGAATCGAATATATGGGAATCTTGTAGTTTGAACGAATATACTTAATGCTTTTTGCTTTGGTGATTGGCGCAAAAGCCAAATTTTACCAGTTCATCTACTATAAATCCTCAAAGGGTCAAGAGAATATTTGAAATAAAATATTTTTTATTGAAGCATTCGATTTCTGAATCGAATTCAAAAACTAATGTAAACTATATTTAAATAGAGTTTTCATAATAGTGGATAAAGAATGATTTAGAACAAATGTGTTTAAAACTATACTGTGGCATTCAGTATGCAATCGACGGAAACTCAAGGAAAGTTTAATTTCTCAGACTTTGAATGATATTTGCGTTGTGGTTTAACGTGAGTTTGGCAATTTTGAAGTATATAACAGGAATGAGAGTGAAATCAAAATGGCCGGAATTTTATCAAAAGAAAAGGTAGTTTGGCTTATTCATTTTGCAAGCCGAATGAGCAAATTTAGTCGCAAGGTGGATCATGGATGGGTATGGACTTTTGATTTAAGAAAAACATTGCAATGTTAGATCGCTTTATCGTTTTAAACATGAATCTGAGCTTAAAGAAAAGCGAGGATGTTTGGAGAAAATATTTAACATGTTTTTACTCAATGTAAATTTGATTTACATAATGTTTTTATTTGTGGCTTGCAGCTTTAAATTATATTACAGGACTTTCAGCGAAATAAAACTGGTTCGGATTATATTAAAAGGAAAGTAGTTTGGTTTATTTATTTCGCAAACTAAAAACCCGGAATAAGCGGATTTAGTGATGACATGGATCGTGGGTAGACATGGAAAGAAAGATAGACATGAGGCATAAGAAAAACAAAATTGTAATATTAGATCGTTCTTTTGGTTTGAACATGTAACATGTAAAGGGAATAACAAGTAAACAAAGAAAAAACATGTTGCTGACACAGATATAGGCATCATGTGAAAACATGTTAAGCTTCCTACATTACAAGTCAGAAATATAAGGAACCCATTTCCCATCAGATATGCTCTTTCAAATGCTGCTATTGTTTTTCCCGAACGCTGAAGCGTTTAATTGATACGGTTAGTTAACTCCAGAAATTAGTCACAAATTTAGCCGTATAAATTCAGCGTTGCGGTTGATAGCTATACTCAATTTACAGACCTGTCATTGTAATATTGTGGACGTGCCAACATGCAAAATTCAAACTGCATGTCATTCATTGTAGAATTCATTTTTTGGCTTTAGAGGTTACTTTTATTCGTAATAGATAGCATCGCGATGCATCGATGATAAGTTTCATTTTTAATCAATAATAAGTTTTGTTTTTATTCATGTTAACTCAACTGTTAACTTTTTCAGATAAAACGTCAACGCAGACGTGTTGGACCTGAGGTCCCGTATGGCCACCTTAAAGCTTTTTGGCTAAAAATTTGTATACAGGTGAAGATTAATGCGAGAAATACGAATCCGTTGAAAAATTATCCACTTTCCGCACCCAAGGGCCCGGAAATCGCCCCGGAGTGGGAAAAATTGGAATTTCAAAGTGGTTGGAATTTAATGAAAATTTGTATATAGGTGTATTTTAGCATACCAATGACGAATGTGAGGTACGTGTTGCACAAAAACCAGAGCAATACAGAACAGACGCCGGCATGTGTAAGAATCAATATTATAAAGCTTAACTCTTGCATTGCAAATTAGAATAGAAATAAATACCCCAGTTGTTGTTGTTGCAACTACACAGTTGATAAGCCCACTAAGCTGAAGGATATGAAAATTTCTGTGACTGTAGACGGATTTGAGAAAAAGGAAACATTATTACATTTTAAAACAAGCTTTATCAATTACTATTAGTCAAGCATACGACTTATCCATGACATGGACAGCAATCAACAGAGTTTGTGAATACATTTGTATAAAAACTAATAAAACGGTTTCGCACTTCCAAAATGCTAAGTATCTCATCCCGCAATATGTTTTGAGCGTGAGCTTAGCAAATTCTGTTTCATGCAAAAAGGCTCAAAGTGGATTTTGTAGAGAAAATCACAGCAAAAGAAAGGGTATGAAATGTATCGGAAGGAATAGAGTCGAGAAAAAAAGTGCATTACATATAAAACCATTATTGAGATGTAGGTATCAACAATTGCTGAACATGGTCAAATACATCTGCAAGAGGACAGGCAAGCTAGTAGATAAATATACACTCTTTTGTACGCAGTGCTGAACTGAAGCCGATCTGAACGGCACTACTACTCTTGTTTTTGGAAAATATTGCAACATGTAATGTATGTGAACGTATTATTCCATGCATTTTGCCTAATTGAACTCTGCTAGGCAGTTTGAAAATTAAGATATTTCCAAGGATTAATTACTTTCTACCAAAATAAGAGCTAAAGTATGGAAATGACGTACCCTTAATGTAAGTTTATACCATTGTGTATTCAAGATTCTCAATATTTTAAAGTTGTATGCCAATTTTATGTCAAAAGTTGTAAAGCAAAAGTGAGATGAAGAAGACGGCAACTATGTAACATAATATCTATAATCTCTACTATTGTACTATTATATGTGCTTTTCCATATATGCAACAGGTACGTGTAGGTTTTTCAGCGAAAAGCGTAGAGTAATTGGAAAATCGCATGCGATGCTTTTTCATAAATGAGTACATGTATTTTCATGAACATACACATTTTTATTACCTTCATACAATAAATTTACGGCCTGAATTTTTCTCATATCCCAAACCATCACAATTTTTAGAAATTAAAAAAATAAGTTTGTTGAGAGATGAATTTTTATTTTTTATATAATATATAAGAAGTTTGGTTTTTAAATTTGAATGTAC
Organism: Sinodicranocentrus sp. ZH6; assembly: GCA_027743935.1. Taxonomy (NCBI): domain Eukaryota; kingdom Metazoa; phylum Arthropoda; class Collembola; order Entomobryomorpha; family Entomobryidae; genus Sinodicranocentrus; species Sinodicranocentrus sp. ZH6. Next base: position 7,312 of record JAHZNA010002267.1, read on the forward strand.
TTTATTTCTTTAAGCTAAAATCCTGTGGTGATACATTGATGTTTGATTTTTGATCTGTGTAGTGTCGATATAGATTAAAGTTGCTTCATATTAACGTATTGCATTTGTTTATGTAGTAAAATTTGATTCAACTTCTCATTGTTTAAGACAGTTGAGGCAGTGTTGAAGCTTGGAAACATGTGCTGAACGGCAATAAAGTAGAAAAAGAGCAAAATGTGGAAAGCTTTGTGAAAAAATCAAAAGTCTAATTATGCGTAATACTTGCTTTGCAAATTCAAATATCAACTCATGCAACTTGCGACAGTAATGATGACTTTGGAGATCCTGTTTTGTTTAATCTTATTCATGCGAATTACTCAGAGTAACATGAGCCTGCATTAAGCATTAATCTAATGCTTTGATAAGCCATACGAGCATTGGATAGAGATGGAGTATGGCCATATACATACTTATGGAATTTTACGATACAGACGGAAAATTAAGGAGTATTAAGCTACTATGTTGATGGGAATACCAATAGGTAAATAGATGCAGATGCATACCTACTTATGGATTTGATACTTACTGCGTAACAAGTTTCACAAATTACATTCCCGTTCAATGACACATAAAACATGAAAGGAACCCCAACGAGAGCACTTGTGAGTTAGTTTATCTGAAAAACGAGTAAATCTTTTAGCACCGTCAACCATGTCAACTGGCTCAGTGTCATCCTGTAATATGTTTTGCATGCCATACTACTCCATGCTTTGACACTTCAAAAGATTTTGTAGGGGGAAGAACAGAGCAGAAGAAAGTATAAAAAGTACATTATAAGGAATTGACTTTAATTAATGCATGTGTAGTGCAATATACCTGACTGTCCTGATTTAACCCTTTTCGGAGAAATATGTCATTGAGAATATTATGATATGGATATATCTACGCATTTACTGGTATATAGTAATTCTAAAGTAAATCTGGTTTGCAAGACAATATCACGAATGAGATAAATTCATTTGGTTGTTAAAGTAGTCTGCAAACTGTACTGCTGTTGCAGTGTTGCCGATTTCAAACACTTTGTACAAGAGAGTCAGCAAAAGTTTAGCCCTAATTGTTTGTCTAAATATTCCCTTTTAAATTATTTTGACGGCTTATTTAAATTCAGAAAAAGGTAATGCAATAAAAATGGTAAGTCAAATAACGATCTCGGAAATATTCGCACATCCCACACTCCCACAATTTACAGATGATTGTTCAAATGCATTTTTGGGTTGTAGCTTTTTAAATAATATTTTATTTCCAGCTTACCCGTCACCCGTGACACATGACACATTGATATGCTTAAAATGTGCATCAAAATGTACAAAATTGTTTACATATTTACCTAATACATGTAATTATATTAAAGCTTCATATTGAGGCAATATTGATTCTAGCTAATATTTGGCAGTGTGCAGTAATAAAAAATATGCTTTCTATTCCGCCTTCTTATTTGGGAAAAGGTACATAGTTTTGAATCCAAAATTGGTAAAAGTAGCAAGTTGTTTGTCCCCACGACGAACGCCTTTAATTTTGTACACCAACTCTTGTACCTAATGTAGTAAACGAAACATTGAATTTTAGTATTCAAATAATTATTAGTTACCTCCAAATCATCTTGTTCATACGTTTTTAATATTGAATAAAAAAAGAGCTTATACCTTCTCTAGCATTTTGGCGAGAGGGGTGTCACAGGCAAGGTTCATAAGGACGTACACAAAAATGAAGACAAACCAGGTTCCCCGAAATTTATCCCTGTTTGCAGAACAACCTGGCACTTGTGGCAAAATGACAATAGCATCTTTAATATCTCTACTGGAGTCGTCCCATCCATCTGTTGCTGTTTTCTTGGAAGGGACACTTGAATCTGGAGAAGGGGATCTTGGACGCTTTACCGACATCCGTGGCTGCTCGTCAGGAGATGGTGGTCGACCATTTCCTGCTGATTCTCCGTCAGCCTTATCGGAAACCTCTGATTCACAAGACGTTTGAACAGCAGCAGGTTTGTAGAAATCTTGGCAAGTTGGAAATATAAATATTTTTGGCCTATTCTTCATTTCCGGACAGCCAGTTTCCCTGTCATGGCTGAATTTGTACACAATATCGTCATAAATATCCACATGTTCTTCATCCGATGTCACAATCTTGTTATGATATCCGTGACTAGCTACGAAAACCATGCAAGCGTCAACGTTGTCCTCATCGCAGTCCTCCCTGAAATCGTTAATTTCCTTCAAAAGCTCTTCCTTCGTATATCTCGTCTTGTTTTCAGGCTCTTCAGGCAAAATTTCAAAGTCCATTTGTTTCAATAAATCTGTCATATATTTTGTATCAGCATCAGCACCTTCTCGCTTTTCTTGCAAATCAAACTCAATTATATTGATTATCAAAGCTCTTCGAATTCCATCTTTCTTCAATTTATAATCGTCATCCTTCCTATCAATAAATCCGGAATCAGGTCTCTTCACAACCACTTTGAGTTTTTCCGTCTTTCGGAAAAAATTCAATACGTCTTTAATTACCGCTAAAAATTAAAGCAAACTATAGTAAATACATTTTCTAACTTACAATTAGAATGCCCTGCGCCCGTTTCACAAGTAAATTTTATTAAAACAATATGTGTTACCTGGACTTTCCAGTTTTCTCTCTTCTTCTTTCCTTCTTCCGTCTTTAAGAATTCGACTAGCTCCATCTTGACAAGCACCATCTAGAGCTTTAATCAAATTATCAAAGCAATCCTTTTTCTTGACAATTTCTAAAAATCTCTTTCTAGCCATAGCATCCCCATAGCCTTCATTCTTTTTCTGCCTTTCCTACATTTTTAAATGAAATAATGATTCATTCAACACAGAAAAAGTTTTGGATACATTGATATGTTTACAATTTTCATGTAAATCCTTACAAAATCTTCTATATCTTCGTATGTAAGCGCTTGGCACGATTGTAATTTCGTCATAAATTTCGGAACAAGGAGCAAGGAATTTTCCAATTCTTCAACATTATCGTCAATCACCGTTTTCTGCCATGCTTCCATTCTGACAGTATAAATTGAACACAGCTAAACAGAATTTAAACAGGAATTTTCAGTTGTTTTAATTTTATTACAATAATGTTTGTTAAAATACTATCCTAACTTGATTTGCTTGCTGAGCCGCTGAGAAACTTGTGCAAAATGAGAGGTACGTGTTGTACAAAAACCAGAACATTACAAACAGCGGCTCACTATTTTTTGGCTTAACCCTTGCATTGCAAATTAGAATAGAAATACACACCACGGTAGGAGATTTTTGCTCAACTGACTCACATATTTCCTGGAACGACGTTGTCCTATCCTGGTACGGAGTAGCTTTTAAGCTACTGGGTTGATAAGGATTGCTAAACTGAGAGATGGGGAACATTTTGATGTACAAATGAAAAGAAAAGAAAATGTGACAGTATAACCCAAGCTTTATCAATCAATCACCATTTGTGACGCAGGTGACTCAATCATGACGTAGACAGAAAAAACGACGTTAGTTGTGAATAAATTTATGTAAAAACGAATAAACTTTGTTATGCACTGCAAAAGTGCCAAATATCTTATCCTGCAATATGTTTTGTATACTAGCAATACTGCCTCATGCTTTAAAAATTGCATTTGGTAAGGAGAAAAACTCAGCCGAAGAAATGTATTACATGGAATAGAATCAAGGATAAAAGCATACAGGAGAGCATGTATGAAACTTTTAACCCTTTTTCGTGAAATACGTGAATGAGCTACAGGCATCTGCATTTACTGATACTTGCTCAAGTAAATCCTTGAAACTAGAGGACAGGCAAGATAGATAAACAATTTGGGCATCATCTTAACATACAATACTTTTTTGTGGATATGCTTTCCTTCTTGCCCATGGAACTCTCAAACATACGTATAACAATATATTATCTAATGTTATTTACAAATGAGCTTTCAATATTCTATGCATTTTTCCTAATTGAACAGTGTGAAAAACATGATATTTGAAATCATACAGATTAATTACCTTCTATCAAAGAAACCAAAATAGCGTACTATTTGGTTGATCAATTGGTTTATTTTTTTAAAAATAGTGTTTTACAGTCAACAGTTGTATCTGTTTGTCAAATTTATGCTTTCGACGGACAATGAATACAAAGGGACAGACTACCTGTATTAATATGTGTATTTCAATGTACGTAACAGGTATGCATGTTGTATGTGATGTGAAGGGTTTTTAGCAAATAGCGTAAAGTATCAGGAAAACAACGTGCACTAGTATTTTTTTCAAAAATGAGTACATGTATTTTCATGAACATACACAAATTTTTATTACCTTCATGTTCTGAGAAATCTACAGCCAAACATCTCACATCCCACACCACCACGATATATAGACAATGTTTTTACTAACAATAATAATAATAATAATATGCTATTAATAATTTGTAAGATAATGCGTAGTAGTTTAATTATTGAATATTTCATTTCCTTAGTTAAAATCTCATGCTTAATATTTAAAACAGTTTAGGCAGTATTGATTGTAGCAAACTTTGGAAGAGTAAAACAAATTTAAAAAGTGATTTTATTCCTTCTTTGGGAAGAGATACATAGTTTCAAATCCTATATTGGTAAACGTAGCAAGTTGTTTATCCTCTCGACGAATCCCTTTCACTTTGTACACCAACTTTTGTACCTAATAATGAGAGAGAAAATAATCAAATTAATTGTCCTAGTCATTTATTACATATTATTCTGAGATTTAAAAAAAAAATATTTGAAGAGCCTACCTTCTCCATCATTTTTGTAAGAGGGGTATCATACGCAAGATTCATAAGGACGTACACAAAAATGAAGACAAACCAGGTTCCCCGAAATTTATCCCTGTTTGCAGAACAACCTGGAACTTGTGGCAAAATGACAATAGCATCTTTAATATCTCTACTGGAGTCATCCCCTCCATCCGTTGATATTTTCTTGGAAAGGACACCTACACCTGGAGAAGGTGTTCTTGGTCGCTTTACCGACGTTCTTGGTTGCTCGTCAGGATAAGGGGGTCGACCATTTTCGGTTGATCCTTCAACCTCATCAGTTACTGAAGATGTTTGAGCAGTAGTAGGTATGTAGAAATCTTGACAGGTTGGAAATATAAATATTTTCGGTCTTCCTTCCATTTGAGGACAGCCGGTTGCCCTATCATGGCTGAATTTGTGTACAATATCTTCATAAATATCTACATGTTTTTCATCCGATGTCACAATCTTGTTGTGGTATCCGTGACTAGCTACGAATACCATGCAAGCGTCAACTTCATCCTCATTACAGTCCTCACTGAAATTGTCAATTTCCTTCAAAAGCTCTTCTTTCGTATATTTCGTCTTTTTTCCAGGATTTTTTGGTAAAATTTCAAAGTTCAATCCTTTCAATAACTCTTTCATATATTCAGTATCAGCATCAGCCCCCTCACGTAGTAGTTCTGGATTGTCAAATTCGATGATATTGAGTAGCAAAGCTCTTCGAATCCCATTTTTCTTCAATTTATAATCGTCATCCTTCCTATCAACGCAACCAGAATCAGGTTTTTTCACAACAACTTTGAGTCGGTCCGTTTTGCTGAAAAAGTTTAGAGCAGCTTTAATCGCGTCTAAAAAAATTGCACAAAAAATACAATGAATAATTTTTGTTACTGTATAAAACACATTTCCTTTTTTTAGTATTACGCCTTACCTCCATCCTCCAGTTGTCTCATCATCTCGTCCCTTTTTCCATCCTTAAGAATTCTACTGAATCCAGTCTGATGCAAATCATCCATTACTTGAGTTAACTTATCGTAAGAGTTCTCCCGTTCTCTGAGAAACCCGAAAAACCTGGTGTGTACTCTAAGCCTCCCAAATCTGTC